>NLAK01000028.1:0-152325 GCA_002370295.1 Metschnikowia bowlesiae | reverse complement strand
CAAGCGTACTTGAAAGAACCCTTACCCAATTCGGCGGCCTCCTTCTCGAACTTCTCGATGGTTCTCTTGTCGATACCACCACACTTGAAGATCAAGTGTCCGGTGGTGGTAGACTTACCGGAATCGACGTGACCAATAACAACGACGTTGACGTGAGATTTCTCCTTACCCATTTTTGATGTAGTGAAAAAGTATTAGGAGCGGAAAAAAATTTCGGCAGCGAGGAGTCACTTTTAAGGGTGCGCACGGGCCACATGACCGCCAAAATTTTCGCGGCGGGTAACGCGGTCACAAATGTACGGCGTGCTATAGAATACGCGGGATGCCGCCCCTGGCCTGCTCCGTGAACAACAACTTACCCGAAAGGACACGCGTTGGCAGTTTGGACAAACAGACACGCGGAGAGGGTTATGGTGCATGAAGGGGATGTGGGATCATATTTGGCGGTGGCTGCCACGGATACCGACTCGTGTTTTGGTTGCAGGGCCCCCGGCGATTGCCAAAACCCAGCGGCAGATTGAACCCCTAGGGCTCAAGCCCTAGGAGGCACGGGTGTGTGTATGGCGAGAGGGATGCTGATTCTGTTCGGCGGTAGCTGACTATGCAGAAACTGGGAGAAGCTTAAATGAAGCGGCTTGCTGTGGCGAGTGGAGAAGATGCTGCGCTGGTTTGGGCGTGGCCTAGCGAAACCTTTGTGGATGATACGTCCATGTTTCAGGCATTATTGACGGCGCGTTATGTGCAAACTGAAACGTGGGTATCCTGGGGCGCGCACCCGTGCATCCGGCAGGTCTTTGAGGAGCTAGAACCTGCATGAAGAGATGGCCCCAAGACAAAGGATTCAATATGAGCCCCAAGGCGTCAATTTGGTTGAACCATTTTGGGCAAGTTAAGTCAATTCTGGTCAATTCTGGTTGTATGCGCTGCTGATTTGTGTAATGTGCGAGGCAGTATGACTGCCCTGGGTGGAGGCTTGTGTGCAGACTAGTGTACGGAGCATAGCTGAAACATGGCGAGCAACATTCACCCATTTCAGGGCACACGGTGCAGCTGAAACAGCGGTATTGGTAGGCGTGTAATGCACTATTTATGCAAGTCCATTTACGAGCTCTTGGTGGCGGACGCACGAGCTCCGGCAAAGAATATATAAGTGGGGGGTGCCCGCTCCTTTTGAGGGGCGTCGAATATGAAAAGGTCTTTCAATGAGTTTTAGTACAGATTGATACAGATGGGAACAGGCATAACGGAGATGATGACGATGCCCCTCTCCACGACTAGAATCATTCGGAGACTAATGGTAGTACTGTTCCAGATTATTGTTCTTGGCGTCCAGCGCAACATACGTGCCTGGGGTGCACAGACTTGGTTAGTGGGAAGTGATTACGGCACCCAGGAAATGACCCCGTGATGAAACCTTTTTTATTTACGAGAACAAATAGATTTCTGTGGTGGTGACACTTACTAATATGTCCACCCTTACCAGAACAAGAAATTCCTAGTGCTACTGCGATGAACTCAAGTGGTTGAAGCATGGAACATGAGTTCGCCCTCAAGGAACTGTCGAGCATCTGCCAGCCCCCCACGGCTTTGCGGAGAGGATGAACCAATCCCGTGTCAGCCACGGCGGAGTTTAAACCAAGGATCAACCATGGACTTCTTCACCGGTGGTGCTATGTCGCACATTGCTTGGAAAAGCGGCACCTTCCGTATAGGAACACATACCTTTGGGGGCATTAGTGGAGAGGTATGAGGAGGCATCCGAAGTTATCGGCGGGGGATTCCTAAAAGTTGGCAAAGAGCTAGTCTTATATGTTTGGGGATGGGCATTCACCTTTGGAGCACGTGCAATGTTTGAAAGAACGCCGTACGCCGCTTCACGCAACCAAAGCAAGTTCGCTCTCTGTCTTTCTTCAAGGCTGATCCTGTACATGTCTCAGGAGGCTATTTTGCACCCAGGTGCGCATTCCCATGGATGGTCTGCATGTCAGGATATCAGAATGGCACAGATCTTTGGCATAGGTCTTTGGAATAGACCATAACAGACATGCTAACATGACACGACTGCTGACATGAAATGACGGCTGACATGAAATGACTGCTGACTTGTTTCTGTCACATAGCTGACATTCGACACATTATTACCTTTTGGCCTACATGGATCGCACTCTCTGGAAAAAATGCTCTTTAAGTTCATAATGAAAACTTCTCGATACTTGAACTCCCGAAACAAAAAAGCATTCCACTTCAAATCACTGGCGGATACCCTTCGCCTTTGGCCACGCTCTACGAATCTCCGTCCTAGTGATTGAGCAGAAGATCAGTGGTAAAAGCAATGGGTGATGTTACATCCACCATGGGTAGCGCACTACCCATGGATACAAATTAACCTGCCACGTGCGGTACAAGGGAAAACCGTCGATACCCCCACTTGGAGAGAGGCAAGTCCAGCCGACCGACTATCCCCGAGACTCCTACGAGATGGTACCAGCGGCACATTATCACCTGCAGCGGCGTGGTTTTACCCAAATGCAACGCCGTGGTTTTCTTAGATGCAGGACAAACACCCGCCTTGAGGCGCCATTTGGCCTAGATACGCCAGATTGGGACTTTTTGGGCCTTTAGGGCGTCCCTGCCGTGTCCCAACACCCCCCTCCGACCAAGAATGGCGCCATCGTGCCCCCACACCGGCTAAAAGTGGTGCAACCCGCCCCAGCCTCGCCACCGGCCCGGGCCAGTTTTCACCCATACAAGTTTGGATGAACCCCATTTAGGGATCATTAACGAATACACCTTTTCGTACTTGAAGGAGATAACAGGTTTATCATGCTTTACTTCATACGATTCATTGAAACAGACTCAAGTTTATGAAGATGTGGTGATATAGCAGAGTACTTCACCATCCTCTGATGTGGGAACTTTACCTGCAGTTTCACTACATCTACCGGTATTTACCGTTAATCTGCCAATCATCACTTCTAATACGTTGTTGAATGGGATGTCAAAAGGATGGAGCAAAAAACCAGCTGACACAAAAGGCTTGACAAGATGTCACCTGGAGAACACGAAGAGTCAGCCGCTTCAACCGAATTCAGATCATCGTTGGCAAGTTACAATAGGCTACTACTGTTCGGTTCGATAAAAGCTATCCACACTGCCACGTTCGTGCATATTCACCGGTATGCTTTAGAAGATCTGGATGAACGACATGCAGTTTCTGGATACATCCTAATCCCTAATTCACCAGTCGTGTGGAAGTCTAAATTACAATCCATGGTTGCAATATCCGCCCTAAACCGGAATTGGTAGCACTCAGTGCTACAACAGCAGAATCATTATGGATGGGGAATCTTTTGAAGGAGTTTGCAGAAAAGAAGCGAATCAAAGTATTCTGTGACAAGCAGATAAACTACGGAGGTGCCTAGAATCTCCACCGATTCCAGACCCACAAAAAATGCTCGTGTAGATTCAAGTGTAACACTTGAATCCTCCGAGCCCTGTGGGGAGGTCCACACATACTTTAAAGAGGCCATGAAGTCAGTCCCCTTGGAAACTCTATGGCAGACCTATTCATCCAAGCTACGACCCGGATAGAGAAAGTAAGGAATGACAGATCAAGAGGCTTTCTTTTCTGCTGGAGATCATCGCGGCTCCTTGTTGCGCCAATACCAGCATCCGAAATCCTGAATTATTACTTGGTGACCGAGTTTTTCTCGCCAATATCTCCGCTCCACCACGAATATACTATGCGGACTCCTGAAGGGTTTGGGGTGTATTTAACCAAGCATCGTCCGAAATCCAAAATATTGTTGACGACGTAAACCATCAGTTGTCCCCACTTGTCCGGATATGTCTTCCAGGTATTCTTTACAGCGACTCTCGGCACACCAAGCAATTTGTTGACAGTCTACATTCCCTCCTTGCTTCCTCTTGGAGAAGAGAATGGTACCTCTTGCCAAATACGGCTTGGCCTTTGGATTCCCCGCATGCAACTTTGTTGCTACCTACAGATGGCCTATCAGCTTTCCAATTTTCAGCTTAAGGCCTGCGGTCAAGGGTACATTGCAAAAAAGGCCCCACTTTTCAGAAGGTGCATTTCTCAGCTCACTTATCAAACTGGAACTCTTTTAAATCGTGAAAAGCACTCAAAGTCCACCTCCAACACATTTAATGAGGGCCGCCATCCTCGAGTTCTAGACCGAGCCCTTACCTCGATGAGGCTTACCGTCGACCACTCCACCACTAGCCCGATTAAAGTCGAACTCACCGATAACGGCCCGAATACGTGGCGCAGTCGTGGCCGACATTACTATATATCTCGGTCCCCCTTGTCGGATCATCAAGAGATATATCTCTCGTAAGTCCTTCACCTTATCGAGCCGGGCATATACTGACAGATACTAAAGATTATCCCAAAAAAGCACCTTTAATTCTCTGAAGTTGCTTGCTGAAGAATTTATGTGATCACGGACTGAATAACGTGATTGGAAATTTCATGATACCATAACCCTTTAATACTTCCTACTAATTATGTATTCGATTCATTAACTTACTTAATGAAATCAATTATTTAATTGATGCTGCTGATATCGATGACTCCATTTCCTATTCAATTAGTATCAATTTGTTATATTTGACTTTTGTTAACATATAGCGGGAAACGGGGTTCCAACAACACTATGCTTTTCTCGTGGATTCGGCCACTTCAGTCCATTTGTTACTGGCACGTCTTTTGTCCAATGTTCAACATGACTTCTTGTCCCTTGCCGCTGCCAATAATACCACGTTCAAGACTCAGGATTGGGTCTCTCATATCAAATTCAGAACCCATGACCATGTTCGGTCTCCGGTATATTTTGCTCCGGGTGCTCATTGCAATATTCTCGTTGCCCATGTCATCCCTGAGCTCACTGTTTATTATCGCAAGACCCAGGGCGGCCACAGAAACCATATGTTATGCACACTACAGATTCCTTCTCCGACTGTTGTTTCCTCTGTTTATAAGGACGGTCGAATATGGCACTCCCATTGTCCCCAGCATCACATTCTTCGAAACTAGTGGTGGACGCTGTACTGACCGTGCCATCAGTCTCTGAGGCCTCGTTCTCAATGGAAACGAGGGAGTCATCGCCATGAAATCGAGAGTCATCGCCTATGATTTCGAGGAAGTTACCCTATTGTTGAGGGAGCCATCGCTATGATTTCGAGGAAGTTACCCTATTGTCGAGGGCAGCCTCGACTTGGTCATCCAAGTGCATTTGCTTTTCGTCATCTCAAACAACTCTGGCCACTTCCTTCGAGCCTCCAGCATGTCGTGCCCGTTGATTGTGACATGCAGTTTATCTAAAAGCACACATCGCTAGCCCAAAGAAAGAGAAGGTTCAATAAAACAAAGAGAAGGTTCAATAAAACAAAGAGAAGGTTCAATAAAACAAAGAGAAGGTTCAATAAAACAAAAAAAGAGAAGTTTCAATCAAACGTTGGATCGCTTCGACCTGATGCTCAAACTTGCTATTCACTTCACGCCATGTGTCCAACAGCTGGCAGCATCCACGAAAGATAGCGCCAGCCTCCAAGCCAGCGACTTGAACTAGAGCATGCCTGAATGGTCGACCATTTGTTGCATGAGCTGCCGTCACACCGAACAAATATGAAGCGATTGTCTGATCTATGGCAGCAGTATACGGCGAGCAGCGATAGACAATAGGAAGGCACCGACATGTGTCGTATTTCCATTTTCATCCAACGCCGACACTCCGTCGTGTTTGTTTCATATTGAGCAGATCCACAAGACTGACCGGGTAATCCAGCCGCATCTCCATCGAACTACCGATCGTTCATATCGCTTTCGTTCAGAAGGCCCTGGCCTCGGACATTCAGACCAACCACCGCGGAGCATTCGTGAAGGTCCTATGCGCACTGGCATCGACCGAGCTTCCAGTCACACCACCAGCTAACTCCAACTGTAGATTTAGAATCTAGAATTCTTGTAATCTTAGCTTCTTTGGATGACCCTTTAGATAACAGTAAAGATGAAGAATTCATCAAATGTTAATAGCTGGTCCTAAAATGTATGCTTACGAATACTTCAACAAAGATGATGGGGTACAAATAAAATTATACTGTAAAGGTGCACCAAAAGATATGCTAAATATTGAACATCTCCTGTTAATGTCTGATAAGGAATTGGCTGACCAATTCAATGTATTAAGAACAAGATTAGTAGGCATAAGAACAACGGTTAAATACATTCTTTATGATTCTATCTATAATACTGTTATTAATTTAGACCCCAAATATTTTCTCTATTATTAATAATATATATATATAAAATTAGTGCGTTGTTACATGTTCATTGAAAGTTGATTATTGTCAAACCCACTTACTAATTGTCTATAATTTAATTCCCCGTATATTATGGCCTAAAGATTAGGTAGTTATAATAATATTTCTATAGCTATCAATAATGTAATAACATATTTTGACTAACATAAAATGTTAACAAAGTTGATAAATTGCCATCATTTCTTTACTTGTTTTGTAATTTATAATTACCTTAATCCTTAATAATTTAACTTATATATAATGTTTATACCTCACGAAGCATATTAGATCCAACATGGGTAGCGCACTACCCATGGATACACTATTGACCTGCGACGTATGGTTGCAAGGCAACCTCATCGGGACCTCCCAATCTGCACCAGCCACCCGGCTGGCTGGTCACTCTCCCGTATAAGGATTGCCAGCCAGCTAAGGCGGCAGGCTTGCTCCTTAAAACCGACCGAAGCCAGCGCGATCGGTCTGGAAAAAGTTATATAGACAGTCACCCTAAAAGTTTTTAAAAAAAGAGGAAAAAGGAGGCAAAAAGTTTTCGATAGGACAAGAAAAAAAATTATGTGATGAAAAAGAAAATTTTATGATTAGGAAATTTTTAGTATTGGTTAAGGTTATAAGTAATTTACAAGCAGTAGGTAAAATTTTTTTAAGATTATAAAAAAGGGTAAATTTCTAAATATATAAATTTTATATATGAAATTTATATATATATAAATTATTATATGACCTTTCAGGTGATAATTAAAAAAAATTATAATGCCTGGCATAGGCAGGGATATCCCCGCTTCGCGGGGGCATTTATAAATAAATGTTTATCTAATAGTTAGATAAATATATCGGTAATATTTCTGGGACAGTATATCCACCGTTATCTTCTATTAATGCACATTCTGGACCGTCAGTAGACCTTGCAATTTTTGCATTGCATTTAACTAGTTTATCTAGTTTATTAGGTGCTATAAATTTCATTGTTACTTTCATTAATATGCGTACTATAGGACTACATATGGTTAATGCTCCTTTATTTGTTTGAGCTAGTGCGCCGTCTAGGGTATATTTTGTTTTATATTACTTTGTGGGTAATACTTTATATTTTTGAGAGATTATTAATAATCTATATAAATCTTATATAATCGCCTATAAGAAACCNCTAGGGTATATTTTGTTTTATATTACTTTGTGGGTAATATTTTATATTTTTGAGAGATTATTAATAATCTATATAAATCTTATATAATCGCCTATAAGAAACTTAATAAGATTTTATATGGTATAGCAGATTATAAAAGCGATAAAGTAAAAGAATTATGACTTTTAAAATTTATTGCTAAAGAAATTGATCATGTTGAAGTTAATGAATTTGATACTTATCAAGGAGATAAAACAAGCTTATTAGTTAATCATAATAAATTGAAACTAATATATCTTAAAACTATATTCTATATTGCTCAAGAATATGGTTCTCAAAATAAGATACCTTTATNAAACTAATATATCTTAAAGCTATATTCTATATTGCTCAAGAATATGGTTCTCAAAATAAGATACCTTTATTGAAAATACAATACCTTAATAGGGATAAGCAAACAGCTAAAATCAATAACACAGATCCGGCCGTAGGCCGGGGAAAAAAAGGACAAAATATACAAATTCGGGAAATAAACGTCAATGATATTTTTATATTATACGTATTCGGAGGTGTTATAGTAGGGTATATTTATATATATATAATAAGGATGATTTATAATTATATTGTAAAGGTTTAATTGAAAAGCAAATAAAAAAATAAAAATCGAATAAAATAAAAAGCAAATAATTCAAGTTTGAGTTATATTTTTCAATATATCCATTGTTTTTATTCCTACCAATCTTCTTAATATATTGAATTCGTAAGCTAATTTCTTATCAGACATTAACAGTTCTAGATGATCAATATTTAGCATGTCTTTTGGTACGCCTTTACAGTATAATTTACATCATCGTCTTTGTTTAAGTATTCGTAAGCATACATTTTAGGACCAGCTATTAACATTTTATGAATTAAGCCATTTTTACTGTTATCTAAAGGGTCATCCAAAGAAGCTAAGATTACAAGAATTTTAGATTCTAAATCTATAGTTGATTTTCTTATGTTTAAGCTGTCAGTATCACTATATATTATATCTATACCTTTAAATTTTTTGCATAAAGAGTATAATCTATATCTGGAAGAGCTTAGTATTGAAATACCGTTTTGAGTGGAGTAAACTGGATTTTCATCTTTTTCTATTATCATTTTATCGTACTTATCACCATCTAGATTATAAAAGTAAGGTTTATTTATCAAAGCATCACCCATGTAAATTTTTCCGTCATCGTTCGTTATCGAAGAATCTACTTGATTAGCTACTATATCTCTTTTTACAATATATACTTCTCCATCTATTGACTTTTCCATAGCCACCACCGTTTAAAGCTATTTTTGCTATCATTCCCTTGGACAAGGCCTTTCATCGCAGTCGCAGTTCAGGTGATCATCTTTTAATTTATATAACTCATCTATGTATTTAGTGAATATGTAGCCATAATTTTCGTCTTCTATTCCTTCTATACATTTATTTCGAAACCTTCTTCCTTCGCAATTTTTAAGTCGTAAGAATGGTAGTACCTTGATGATATTTGAACCATTTCCAAGACAATCTACCATTTTCGAGTCTTCTTGGAACAAAATTCAAGTAGTTAGGGGGAGGAGAATCATGGGGGTGAGATAGTATAACGTTATATACACCCATTTTGTTTTCATTTATTTCTGATACTCTTTTTGGAGAACCATAAAAGTGAGGCAATAACTTCATTGAAACTACGTCAGCATATATTATGTCTTCTAAGTAAATACCATTTTTAACTACTACCCTACCACCATATATAGCAGACTTTAAGAAATTGTAGTCAGAAAGTGAGGGAACTATCAATTTCTCAAGAGCCGATGATCCCACTTGTTTTAGGGATCATCAACGAATACACCTTCTCTTAAGTACTTGGCTTTAAAACAACTACAAAAGAACATAACATATAAACTAGTATTTATTTTAAAATATGTTCATATTTCTTCATATATATTCATGTATAATAATCTTACATAAAGGGCCCGCCTTCGGCTGGCCATAAAAAATAATTATAAGAAGGGATAATAGACGATATCAATTAATTCAATGATTTCTAAATCTTTCATTTAAATTAGCAGAACCTATATAATAATTATGAGATACTTTATTAATTATTATATAAATAGCTGACTTATTTTTCGATTCATGTCTTATTTCTTTTTGAGTGGTACTGTCAGGTTCGATAGATGTAAGACTTAAGAGAAGGAAGTATATTGTTAAGTAAATTGTTGATGATCCGTGAAACAAAGGGGATACATCCGAGTCATATAGAAAGTCGGCAGCGACTGCGCCACGTATTCGGGCCGTTATCGGGAGATAAGGCCTTTATCGGGCGAGTCGTGCCGATTGGCTGACCGGATAAGTCTTATTGAGATAAGGGCTTATCAGTCTAGATCTCGGGAGAAGGGGACCATAGGGGTCTGGACTGAGCATGGAGGCGAGGTCCGACGTCATACCGCGTCTAGCCGTGCATCGCACCAATTGAGTGTCTATGGGTAGTACACTACCCATGGGGAGCCTAACCGGTACCTAAATATAAATTCTGTATAACTCAAACTTAGATTATTTGCTTTGCAATTATGTTTTATTTTGTTTTGATTACACCTTGACGACTCTGACTTTTGAAGTTGTTTTAACGTCAAGTACTTAAGAGAGGGTATTCGTTGATGATGCCTAAAACAAGCGGGATCATCCATTTGTCCTGCACATGAGTAAAACCACGACGTTGCATTGGGTAAAACCACGACGTTGCATTGGGTAAAACCACGACGTTGCATTGGGTAAACCCACGGCGCTGGTGCCGTTGTTGACCAGAACCTCGGAGATACGCGGCAAAGGGTTTGAGGTGGGGTGAGGTGGGGTTTCGACGGTTTCCCCTTGTAACCGCAAGTCGCAGGTTAATTGTGGTGCATCTAACATTACCATAAAAAATACAACTACTCATTTATTTTATCTACTGCTTGTAGAATACTGACGTCCTTAACCATCTCGAAAATTGTCCTACCCATTTATTTTGGCCATGTCATGATATTTATTTTTATCGGCATTTTTTTGCCTCCTTTACCTCTTTTTTGCCTCTACCTCTTTTTTGCCTCTACCTCTTTTTTGCATCTCGGAATGGGTGACCGTCTATATAACTTTTTCAAATCATCTTCATTAGACCCTGATCCTGGACACTGGCATTACCCCCTCGTCACAAGCAGCATCCATTGGGCCATCCCGGTATTTAGCTCCGGTGCCTAGAGCTGCCCTGTCATTCCTGAGCTCACTGTTTATCGCAAGACTCAGGATGGTCACCGAACCAGATGCCATGACTCCTGGATTGCTCTCGTAGTATCAGATTGAGAACATGTCGGGCTAAATCGAGCCTTTGGTTTGATCCGCTTTCCCGTTGAAGAAACTCGTATTCACTAATCAAGAATCAATAAACTTGGTGGATACGTCAATGAACGAAACCTTCAGCTAGTCCGGACCGTTATCACGTATAGCTGGGGCTCGTGGCAACCAGCGAATCCTCCTCTGAGCACTACACGTACTACGAGTCTAGAGTATATACTATGTAAAGCACTATTTAGCCGGATTGATCCGAGGCAATTCCTTGTGATGGGTCACTTTTTCATGCGATTCGACATCATCTGGATCATCCAGCAATACATCCGTCCATATAGCTTCTATTGGGATCCATGGAGGGCGATCAGGCGGGTCTGAAGAGATCAGAATCATTGTCAGGCGGGTCTGACGACATCAGTTTCATTGTCAGGCTTGTGCAGACTTCTGACGGCTTCTGCAGAATCCGTCAGCATGTCGCTGTTCCTGCTGCCCTATTCAACCTGGACTTCTGCAGAAATATCAACACCCAGCTTGGACTTTGGCGGATGGCCCTCCAAGTCCCCGGTTTCATGCCCCGTTGGAGTACTTCCTAGAAAAGCCATGCGTGGGCTCAAGCCCGCTTCCAGGCTCATTGTCATCTTCACCTCCACACCACTTTCCGGCCCGGCCATGGTCGAGTTTCAGCTAGCCAATCGTTCGGCGTTGGCCGGTATGTGGGCCTGAACCCACTCGTATGCCAAAACACTGTATTCACTCGGATCCCCTCCGGCACAACTCGTAATGAGTGCAAGGCTAGATCAAGGAAAAAGGTAACGGACTGGAATAGGCTTGACATACTTTTGGCCGCTTAGGCTCTTGGTCGCTTAGACTTTTGAAGCCGCCCGCGACTGACCTTTCGTTCTGGATAACATCGAGCTAAAGGCACACATTGTCCAAAGAGGTGTCCATGGTCCTTGCGTTCATGATTCCCCGCTTCGCATGGCATACTCAATCAGAAAAGGCACCTGCGGCAGCGCCTCTCTCAATTGTTGAGGCGACCTTGATGCATGTAGCAGGCGGCCGTCGTCTTCATGAAATGTTTCATAGTCACAGCCGCTGAGCCAATTCCAACCGCCCATCATCCTGCGCTTCTCTTGATACTTCATCCAACCTAACTCGCTCCTCCTGTATCTAATTCAAGTTTGTCTCCTTGGAACTTCAGAGTTGATGAAATATTGGCACTTCCCAAACTTCCAGTACTCATCGTCTTTGGTTGGCAGTTTCTGCGACTTCAACCTTCAACAGCTCATATGCCCGCACCAAACGACGCGACCATAAATCTCAGCCAACGGCCGCTTCGAACGAGTCTTCTGCAATCACAACCAACCAAGCACTGAGACGCGGATGCCATGGCTATTCACCCGTATCTCCGTCTGGTTGCTGGCCCGTAACATCTCTTCTAAAAGCCAACGCTATTGCCCCAGAGGGGCCGACTGTTTAGTATCGTCTCTCCCTTCAAGTTACCCTTGGGATCCTAGAATTCATTGATCTTCTCAGTGTTCTTGTATGACTTCCGAAACAAGTCCTGGTTGGGTTGGCTGGCCTGGTTCGCCACGCCCGGCGTGCTTGGTGTCGAGGACGTGTTGGACCCCGTACCATTCAAGGTGGCACTGTCTATAGACGATCTGGTGGTTGAAGTGGACGACCTGCGGCGGTTGTTCCTTGCCGTAAGAGGGTCAATCTTCACACCTGACTTTTGATGCGCAAAGAGCCCGAGGATATCAGTTAACGTAATCACCCCGACCAAGGTACCCGGCCGCCCGGACTCGTGGTTGACCGAGTCGGCAAGCGCATTTTCCACGGTGGACGCAGAGCTCTGCGGGTTTGGCACCGAAGACACTGATCCTGGTCCGGACTCCACGATCCATAACCTGTGAGACTGAGTGGCCACCAACTTGGCAATGACCCGGGCCAAAGACGACTGGCGGCTCACGTGGAAAATGGGGAACTGGTCCTGGCCCTTCTCGATGCCCTTTTGCGACAAATTGTACGAGATGAAGTTGGTCACTGGCTTGAACAAATAGTGCGAGTTCTTGGTCGACGATACGTTCTTGACGTCAACTATACTAATATTGCCCACCAAGCACTTGTTGCGGTCAATCACTGCCAACGACGACACCCTCTCGTCGAACATCTTCCGCAAGGCCTCTATCAAAGGCTGGTCGCCGTAGATCGTGAGCGGGAGGGTGGAGCCGATCTTCAAATCTTGCAAAGACGAATTGAGGTAGAATTCAAGCGAGGGGAACCGCCGGGCATTTTCCCAAAAGAACTTAAGCACTCTCCGCTGCGATAAAATGCCCGAGATTCGATTTTCAGAACTCAAGATGGCCACGCGGTGAACACCATTGCCAAAAGCCTCCACGGCCTTGAGCAAGGGTTGGGTCTCCTTTAACATGATCAAAGGATTCTTGGGGTGCAAGCGGATTATGGCGTCCACAGGCACATCCTCACCCTTCTTGGCCCTTGCCACGATGGACATCAAGTTGTCGTGTTTCTGCTGAGGCGTCAAGGGCGTTCCCAGCGCATCGCAGACATTCTCTTCAATGAGTTCATTCAAGTTGATCTTGTTCATCACTAAAAGGAGGAACGTATTCAAGTCGGAGTAATCGAAGGACAAGCAGTTGGTCAAGTCAAAGTTGGTGCGAGACAAGGCCACGGGCAACGAGGTCAAGTCGTGGTCCACCAAGGTCTCGAAGGCTTTCTGTATAGAGTACGACGAGTTAATGGCAATGAGCTTACTCGTTTCGACCAAGTCCACCAAGGGAATGTCGCTCCACTCGGCATTGCTGGGGGCATTGAGCACGGACGACGAGCGCGACGAGATCGACGTGTTTCGGGACAAACTGAAGTCTTCGGGCGGGAACACCTGCAGATCCACGGGCAATGGAGGGGGCGACGATAAAATCTCCACTATGGAGGGCCTTCTTGAGGCGGAATTCTTGTGGGGATGAAGTTGTTGGTGGTTGATGACAGGCGACTGCGGGGACCGAGAGAAGGACGAATTATGCGACATCGTGAAATACTGGGCAGCCGCAGACGCTTGGGGAAAGGCTTCAGTTGATAAAGGAAATCCGTAACAAGGACTGAATCTAGACCTGTCCACAATCGAAGTCTAGGTGTGTCTAGTAGTGTATGGTCGGCAACACCAACAGGAGGTACGGGCCACAGGCAGCAACACGCAGGCACGGGCCAGTGGTAGGGGGAAATGTTGTCCAATGGGAAGGATGGATGGACAGACAGACAGGCCGAAGAATTGATGGATGCAGCAGCAAGAGTTGATTGGGGATCGTAGTCACGGGTGGTCTGGATGGAGTGAAGATCTCTGAGGGGTAAGGAAGGTGTGGGATGAAAGTGGTGGGCGCGAGGAGTCGCGGGGCGCGCGAGGAAGCGCAAGCATGAGGCGCATTGTTGGCCGGCAAAGGGCGGCGACGAGGCAGCAAAGCGGGGGGAAGAGAAAACAAAGATGGGGGCGGCACACAGTGACTTATATAGTTCCTTTTTGTGAACCAAGGGGCGCCTGCAAGGAAGGTGGTGGAAAGGGGAGCGGTCTAGGCCCAGGCCCAGATGCGGAGAGGCGGCCTGGTGCAGGAGTATGTGGATTATCCACATTATAGATGAGCAGGGGATTACACGAGAGGATCGAGGGGGAACGCAGAGAGGCGGTGGAGTAGCGTTACCCAATAGAGTATGGGGTAGTGTACGTCCCAATGTAGTGGGAGACGATGGATCCATGAGGACGATGGAGATGAAACAGGCATGAGACGCCGAGCAAACATGTGGAGCGCGGATGGAACATGCATCACCAGGCACCGGGGTGAACCGCAAAAGGCCCACATCCTACGGGAAATTGGTGTGGATCAAGCATCACGAAGTGGGAGGGGGAAGGCCTCGTGGTAGAGAATTAGGAGGAGCATGCAACAAATCCTCGAGGGATGTACGGGCGAATGTATTCACGAGGGCCATGCAAAAGAAGACCGAGGGTCATGGCCGAGACTAGCGAGACAAGGCAGACACCGCCGTCCCGTACAAAGCTTCATGCGTCCCGAAAGCATCCTGCACACTGCCGATTGCAATTATCCTGCACAGTGCCTTCCAAGTATTCTGCACACTGCCGATTCCATACGTCAAGAGTCACACTCGCCGGGCCACATGCGTGCCGCGGCAGGGTCACGGTCAGCATCACCCACGGAGCACCGCGCACCCGACGTCACGTGAGCGTCAGCCCACGGGGGACTGTATGTGCATAGCCGTTCCCCCAGGCCGCGCTCCTGCACACCGCCTGGGCCCAACAATTTTTTGCCTATAGAATTCCAGCGAATCCATGCCACTCGGCTATCAGAAAAAGAAATGCTAAATCTGGTCTATGGCAAAGTCGAGAAAAAGAAATTCCTTCCGATTGGATATATGCAGGTAACCGCCCTCCAAGAGGACACAGAGCGTCTTTCTCGCGAGCACTCCGCACCAATGACGGCTTTTGGGCATATTCCATGTGGGGTTCTATCCTCCTCGAAGCATCAGGTGCACGGGGTCGTGGCGGGCATGCTATGTCAGTTTATAGGGCAAGGAAGTGTCGTACCCCTGTCAGCGCGCACCCGCCCTTGGAGGTGGGAGAAGGGCGGGTCACGTGGGCATCAGGCAACTGCGAAACCCAACTTTTTTTGCGACTGCACACAACATTCTCCTTATAAACCCGCGCTCTCGGACTCTGCTCATTTGCCAGCTGCAACTCTCCACACCAATGACTACCAACGCAGACGTCGATTCAGTGGATATCTTGGCGCTCAATGCACTTGCTGCAGGTGCTAACAAGAAAAACCCCCGCGTGGTGGCGGCCGGGTTGGGTGGAAAGCTCATGGGCACCAAGTCTTTAGTCGATGTTACGGCTGAACAAATCACCAAGGACTCGGAGACCTTCATTGAGAAGGACGCACGGGAGAGACTCAAGTACTCCAGAATGCAACATATTTCCGAGAAGCCTTGGACGCTCAGCAACTGGCATGAACACATCAACTGGTTGAATGTTATTTTGGTTGGGCTTGTGCCAATTCTCGGTTTGGCGTATGCCATGCATAACCCACCACAACTCAAGACGCTCGTATTGGGATTTGTGCTTTACGTCTTCTCGGGGATCTCCATCACTGCCGGCTACCATCGGTTGTTTTCTCACAATGCTTTCCAGGCGCACTGGTCTGTGCGGGCATTTGTTGCATTCTTTGGCGCAGGTGCTGTGCAAGGCTCCATCAAGTGGTGGGGTCACAGCCACAGAATCCACCATAGGTACACGGATACCAACAGAGACCCATATGATGCCAGACAAGGGTTCTGGTACTCTCACCTTGGCTGGATGATGACCAAGGCAAACCCCAAGAACAGGGCCAGAGCCGATATCTCTGACTTGACCGCAGACCCCATTGTCAACTTCCAGCACCGTCACTACTTGCTTTTGATGATTACTTCTGCTTTGATCGTTCCATGTCTCGTTGCTGGCTTCGGATGGAACGACTTCATGGGTGGTTTCATGTACGCAGGCATCTTGAAGTACGCCTTCATCCAACAGGCCACGTTCTGCGTTAACTCGTTGGCCCACTGGATCGGTAGCCAGCCCTTCGATGACAGAAGAACGCCCAGGGACCACGTTCTTACGGCCGTGGTTACTTTCGGTGAGGGCTACCATAACTTCCACCATGAGTTCCCATCGGACTACAGAAACGCCTTGAAGTGGTACCAATACGACCCCACCAAGGTGGTGATCTATGCATTGTCCAAGTTGGGCTTGGCCTGGAACTTGCAGACGTTTTCTCAAAATGCCATCGAGCAGGGCTTGTACCAGCAGCAGCAAAAGAAGTTGAACCTCATGAAGGCCAAGTTGGACTGGGGTGCCGAGGTGTCAACGTTGCCTGTGTGGGAGCGCTCTTATTTCAATGAGGTCGCCAAGAAGGAGGGTCTCATTATCATCTCGGGCATTGTGCACAATGTCAAGGGATTCATCAAGGAGCACCCAGGAGGACAAGCCTTGGTCAGGGCATCGTTGGGCAAGGACGCCACCAAAGCCTTCAATGGCCATGTGTACGCACACTCGAACGCAGCACACAACTTGTTGGCCACCATGAGAGTGGCAGTGATCAAGGACACCGAGGTCAATGGCAACACCTTCGACTTGCAGGAAAACATGATGGCCAAGAAGGAGAATTAGGGATTTAGAAGCAAATACATGGATTAAGTACTGGGCGTGTAGGCGACAGCAATAAGAGAGAGGCACTGGTGCAAGAACAGCAGAGGAAACGGACACGAGCATAGATACGACGCAGCGAGCAACCAATATGGAAGGCGGCCTCCAGTGCGCCGGCGCAACCCCGCGTCGTAGTTGGACCCCTCACTAAAGAGCAGCCGTGAGCGTATTGGGAAGCACGGGGTGGTGTGATTAGTTGGGAAAAGTGGCGCAATGACATGCACAATGCGCGCCGGTGCAGGATCAGGTGATTTTGCAGCCACCCCAGCAAGTATATAAGAGTCAAGCCGGCGCCCTCCAGAGCGGCCTTCAAACCAACCCAACCAGCTCCCAAATAGCTCCCAACAACTTCGCAATATTTACAATGGCTTTACCCAGAACCACATACCTCAACTTGATTAGCCGCAGCGTGCCCCATTTGTTCCAGTGGGGTGTTGGCTTGGGATTCTTCCTTGGGTGGCCTCACGCCGTGATAGGACTTTCTAACAAAGCCCACGGCGTGCCCAAGATCAACCAGGCGTACTTTTAGGCCACAAGGAGGTGCCGCAGAGATTGGATGGTAAGAAACGCCCGAGGGGGTTTATGAAGGAGAGTGATAGCCGAGGCTCTGAACCAGTTGCAGGCGCTACTGGAGGTACAATCCGCCGCCGCCGCCCCATGCTGAAGTCAAAGAAGCCAGTTCAAAGAAGCCAGTTCAAAGAAGCCAGTCTTCCATCCATGAAGAGAGAGTGTTCTGGGTATAGAGCGAGAAGTCCAGTGGCACTCCGGTGTGTGTGTGTGTGTGTGTGTGTGTGTGTGAACGGGACCGGGCGTGCTTGCATGTCAGTCTCGAGTGAGGTGGAGTCACGCCTCAAATGACTATTTATGATTCTCTATGTTAGACGACACAATAGATATATTCGAACAACCCATTGACTGTAAGGAGCAATTCTATCAGGCATTGGAGTGAACAATTGATGAGATGCTCACGGAGTTGTATGGCAAGGAGTTGGAAGATTCAGGGTTTCGGTCATCAAAGACAAATGGCAAACACCAAACCAAAGTACCGGCATGGGTTTAATGGGCCGTTAATGAGCTGCTGGAGTTTCCAAATAAAAGAATACAAGGAGTATGCCTACAGAGACGATTCATGGTTCTGGAAAATTACTCCAGCCAAGGTAACCAGATCTCGATCAGGTCACTAGATTTCAATCTTTGATCTTCTGGGACACCGCCGTCCTCAGAGGGTATCCTTTTCACTCCCTCTGAAGGTTAGCCACCATCGAACACACGTGACTTGGGGAATGGAATGGCATTCAAGGTTTGTCGAATTATCCACATTGTTAACGGTGGTGTTAACGTATCCAGCATCAAATTCCGCCTTACCTTGCCCAGGCTCTTCACATTAGCCATTCCCTAAGGCCCTTTGAGCATTGAGTCTTTGCTGCTCGGTCTTTTCTGCTCAGTCTTTCCTGCTTTGATATCACACTAGAGTTGAGACTCCAGATTCCCCATGAAGCCTCCAGAGCTGTGCAGAGCTACTAGCCTGAGTTGAGTAAGGAATGTGAACTAGGATACATGGGTGAAACTAGGATGGGTGAAACGAGGATGGGTGAAACTACGTCCACACGCTGCGTCGATCCTCCTCGACTCTTGGAGTCTTGCATTCAATCAAGTGATCTGGTTCCCACGATTCAAAATTCACTCTACGCTTCTAACAGCTTGTCAAGTTCTGGATGGTTTCCAGGAACACTACCTCAAGGGCGAAAGAGTCTGTGACGGCCATTAGGATTTTCGTCAGATTGAATCGTGGCTTAGCTTCTAGTGGATCGTGGCTCCCTGTTGTGTTGTTTCGTTGTTAACGCCAAGAAGGCGTATTCGTGGATGATATCTGAAACGTGGGGGATCATCCACTCTTGATGAAAATCGGCCGGGCCGATGGCGCCATCTTTGGTCCAGGTGGATCCTCCGATTGAAACGACAATGGCCCATTTCATATACCTACGTGAGGAAGAAGATAGACGATACACATACAAACCAAGCACGCCAACCGTCTACCCTTACTACATCTGATTGGCTGATCCACCATCACAGTAGCCATCAGAACATCCCGGGACCACCGACCATCGTCGAAGGGAACCTGAAACGATCCATGGCCATTGGCAAGCAGCTAGAAGCGTGGGTCCTATTGCAAATATAGGCCTAACGTCCCAGGTGGCATGAGAATTCTGAAATTTTGGCTCATCCGGGCCCAAGTGGCGCCGGGGGCGAATTTGTCCTGCATCTGAGAAACCCCGACATCATTACCACGGCCGTGGACCCAATTGGGTGCGGCTGGCGCCACTGACTAGGTCTGGAGACGGATTGGACCCGCTCTCTCCAGGTGGGTATTGACGGTTTTCCTCGTGACCGCACGCCCAGGCCAATTGTATCCATGGTGATGTCACAGACCGACGAGTATTGACAAAGGTCCAGACCCCCGACGAATCTTGGAACAAAGGATGAATCCAGACCGACGAATATTGACAAAGGATGAATCCAGACCGACGAATATTGACAAAGGTTGAATCCAGACCAATATTTAGGTGGTTTCAATCGTAAGCGACGTGCAATAATTTTGGAGAAAGAATAGGTTGTGAGCCTCGCAAGATGATTCTATACATGGCTATTGTTCCTGTACGCTCGCACTGTCTCTAACACCCTAAATCAACTGATTGACTTTGCCGGGAGTTGCTATGCTAAATTTCACAATGTGAAGCCCGACTCCACCTCCAAAGCGCCACCCCGCCTACGTCGGACAACGTACCGTGGTTAGAACTCCTGGGCACTGATCCTTCCGCCGCAGAGACAGTTCCGCCAGACGTCCCAAACGGACCCAATGCTTCATCCGAGCGAGTGTTTTGGGATGCATCCAAAAGAAGGGCTCAAGAAGTAGAACAGAGTGGATGTGAATGGATGAGAAGTAGAACAGAGTGGATGTGAATGGATGAGAAGTAGAAAAGAGTGGATGTGAATGGATGAGAAGATTGGGGGATATGATTTTGCGGACCATCACACACACACATATTCATTTACAGACCATGAATCTACAAACGTGGGGGTTGGCGAAGACTGCCGTTGCAAAAGCAACCTTGGTTCTGCCCCGCCATAAAAGGCCCAATAGGGCTAATGAACAGACAGGCAAAAGGCCGGAAAACACAGGCAAAAGGCCGGAAAACACACAGGCAAACAGACCCCCAAACGAGCAGCCAGACTGACCACCAGAACCATCATCAGACATCCAATCCCACAGACAAACTCACAGACATCCAAACTGAAATCTAGTTATATATTAGTATATCTATTCTTTTTCCTTTAATTATTTTCAATGTTTATATAGCTTAAAGGTAAAGCAATGTACTGTTAATACATCGATTTTGGTTCGATTCCAAACATGAACGAAAAAGTTTATTAAAAATTGTCAGGTTCTATAGATGTAAGACTAAGAGAAGGAAGTATATTGTTGATGATGCGTGAAACAAAGGGGACACATCCGAGTTATATAGAAGCCGGCAGCGACTGCGCCACTTATTCGGGCCGTTATCGGGAGATAAGGACTTTATCGGGCGAGTCGTGCCGAGTGGCTGACTGATAAGGCAGACTGAGATAAGGGCTTATCAGTCTAGATCTCGGGAGAAGGGAACCCTAGGGGTCTGGACCGAGCATGGAGGCGAGGTCTGACGTCATACCACGTCTAGCCGTGCATCGCAGTTTAATTGGGTGTCTATGGGTAGTACACTACCCATGGGGAGTCTAACAAAAATGATAATATTATTAATTATAAGTATCTAAGTGGTTATATCCAAAATTATTCTGATAAACCAGGAATAAATCATGATGTTACTTTATCTAAAGTAGGTTGATCTTCCTCCCCGAAGGGGGGGTTAGTTTTATAAGATATGCTGATCAATTCTTAATATTTATTTTTGGTAGTTACCAAAATTGTTTAGATATAAATATTTTAGTTGAAGATTTTTTATATAATACTTGTTGTTAGATCCACCATGGGTAGTGCGCTACCCTTGGATACCAAATGTACCTGCGACGTACGCTACAAGGGGGAATCATCGTTACCCCCACTTGGAGAGAGACGGGCTATCCCGACCTACTATCTCCGAGACTCAGATGGCACCAGCTGCATCTTATCCGATGCAGCGCCGTGGTTTTACCCAAATGCAACGGCGAGGTTTTCTTAGATGCAGGACAAGTGCCCACCTCAAGGCGCCATTGGCCTAGATAAGCCATCCCAGGACTTATCGAGACGCCTAAGGCGGCCCGAACGTGTGTAACACCCCACTCCGACCAATTATGGCGCCATCGTGCCCCCACGGCGGCTGGAAATGGCGCAACCAGGCCGGCATCTCGCCATGGGGCGCCCGTCGCCTCATGCGGGCCGGGCCAGTTTTTATCTATATAAGTTTGGATGATCCCCCTTGTTTTAGGGATCATCAACGAATACACCTTCTCTTGAGTACTTGACGCTAAAACAACTACAAAAGAACATAACAAAAACTATAATAACTAATTTAAAAAAAGAATTTAACTTCCTATAATAATAATATAAGATTATCAATATAAAATTTTAAATAAAATATGAACTACATTTAATTGTGATCTTTTAAAAATAAATAAAATATACTTGTTTATAATACGTTAAATATTATTGGATATTTATTAATATAATTAATTATAAATTTGAATAATTCAAAAGATGTAGTTTTATATTCATAATTATAATCCTCACAGACATCCAATCTCACATCCAAACTCCGACATCCAATCTCACAGACCAACCGACCGAGATCCACCTGCAAGTGGTCCGCATGTGACAATGGGTAAAAAGAGCCAAGCTCTCTATAGAAACGTGCACCTTAACTCACGGCCATCCCACTCGCGTCAGAGCCTGGTATGTGGGCAGGCCGCTCAGAAAGTTGCTCCAAGGCAGACAAAGCACAGTGATAGGAGGCTGGAACTCGGTGATGAAGACCACCTCGGAATCCGGGACGACGGTAATGCCCTCGGAATCCGGGACGACGGTAATGCCCTCGGAATCCGGGACGACGAAAATGCCCTCGAAATCCGGGACGACGGTAATGCCCTCGGAATCTGGGACGACGGTAATGGGGCGGCCAGCAGGGCTGGCAGACGCCGAAGTACCGGCAACCAGGTCGAAGTTGGAAAACGTGGGTGACATTGCGGAATCGACAAGGCGAGATGTGGTCTCTTTTGGCAAAGCTGGTAAACCCACGTACAAGCAGGTGATCGTAGGTTAGCGTCGGTTGCACCGGGTCAGAGTAGGTAAATGGTACATGAGAAAAATGGACGACAAACTACGCACCAGCCAAGGCGATGTGGTCTTCACGGAGAACGGGAGGACCTTACATGCACACCCGGGTTGAGGATGCCGTGGATGGATCCCACCACCGGGCTTAGCTTCAGCCGAGTCTTGAAAGCAAGAATTCGATAGTACGGACTGGGGCAACAAAGTCCTTGAGGCACGTGAGGGCTCAAGCATGCGCGCGCCGGGCCGCATTCGTGCAGGAAGGTGCATAATTTGCACCCGCTCAGCTTGCACCACACGGAACGGGTTAGCCGAAGGAGCCGGCGGAAATCCTCAGAATGCTCAAGAAAAAACCCTCAGAATGCTCAAGAAAAACCCTCAAGAAAAACCCTCAAGAAAAACCCTCAAGAAAAACCCTCAAGTATTAAGCCGACCGCCGTTCAGAATTATCTTTTTTGTCTGGTCTTATCTTTGGTCTTTCTCTTGGTTTTGTCTTTTGGTCATCTTTGGTCTTTCCCCTTTTTTGTCTTTGGTCTTATCTTTGGTTTCTACTTCCTGCTCTTTATTCGACACTCAAATCTTTTGTGGCCAGATAATTTTCACTCCAATGTCCCTAAATATCTTATACACGTCTTTGGCCTTGTCGGAGCCATGGGTAGTGCGCTGCCCATACATCCATAAGTCGGTACAACCTCACCAGTGACACCGTCGTGCGATGTCTTGGGATGAGAGCTTCCCTCGGGAAGTTGTTAGAAGATTCATCGATGTTATTTTCAAACTCTCTCTTTTCAAACTCTCTCTTTTCAAACTCTCTCTTTTCAAACTCACTCTTTTCAAACTCTCTCTTCTCAAACTCACTCTTCTCAAACTCTCATTTCCGGGGCGAGTGCCTCTGAAGTCCGATGATTGGCACTTAGGAAAGAAGCTTGTGAAGCTGAAATGCAAGCGCAAGAGAGAAATGGGACTTTCTCACCAGTCCTCTGTCCCTCAGCAGTTAAACCTATAGGATGCCGTTGGGTTTTTACCATCAAAGGTGGTGGCAAATACAAAGCACGAGTTGTAGGAAAAAGGCTACAATCAAGTCGAAGGGATAGACTACGGTGATATATCTCTCCAGTCTTATCTCTTGAAAGTCTAAGGATCCTGCCACTAACCAAATATGATGATGATGCATCAAATGGACGTGAAAACAGCATTTCTAAACAGGAAGCTTGTTGAAGACATTTACATGAATCAAATACCTGGGTTGCCTTTGAAACCTAAATATGGTCCAAAGGGAAAATATGTCTTGAACTCATTATTTTAACAAGTCTCTACGGTTTGAAGCAAGCTCCATTCGTGTGGAACAAAGTGATAAATGAAACCATTGGAAAATTAGGTTTCAATCGAGCAAAAAATGAAACATGCATCCCCAAAAGGAATGAATCCTCAATTGTTTTCATAGCACTCTATGTTGACGATTTACTTGTTCTAATTTACTTGTTCTAATTTACTTGTTCTTGGGATCAAAACTGACCATGTGTCTAGAAGAGGAAATGTTGAGCAGGACCTTCGCAATGAAGGATTCAGGAGACGCCAAGAAATTCCTAGGCATCAACATCGGAGTGGGATGGTTATACAAAGTACACATGACATCGAATAAGTCTTCTTGAATCACTTAATGATTTAGCTCCAGGAAACGGCCTACCTGCTGATCCAAAAGGATATGAGAACACCACCAATGATGAAGACGCTGGCTGGTCCAGATGGCCGTTCAGCCATACTATCAGTGTTTGTTTGGCCAGAGACTCAGAAGGTTTGTTAGAATAGTTGGTTCAGTTCGGCCATCTGGATCAGCCAGCGTTGAATCTTCTTTTCCTGTAGGATACTTCCTCATCTGCGTCATACATGGTGCTGGGAGGACCGATGAGTAGCCACGGACTAAAGTTCAGTGGTGGTCCACGCTCTGGAAGCACAGCCATTGTATCATGAAGATGTATAGAGACTTTTCATCATCAGATACATTAGAATTAGTGGGTCTGGTTCTAGGAGGCATCTTTGATGACACTCCAACCTGGTTTGTACGTAAGCACATCAATAAGCGGAGAAAAGGAAACAGGGATACCTTAGTAACGGCGAGTGAAGCGGTAAAGCTCAAATTTGAAATCTTCGGAATTGTGATTTGACGGTAGAATTTGTAGAACAGGTTCCTGGAATAGGGTGATTGCCCCGTAAAAGCCATCCAGTTCTATTCCTAAGAGTCGGGCTGTCTCGGGCTGTTTCGGAATGCAGCTCAAAGTGAACTCCATCTAAAGCTGACTCTTGGCGAAAGTCCGAGAGCGAACCAAGGCAGTGATGAAGATGAAAACTTTGAAGAGAGTGAAATGGGACGTGGAATTGTTAAAAGGGAAGGGAAGGGGAGCTAATCAGGAAAACACTGCGGTGATACTTGAATCTTGCTCTTTTCACCCGTCTCGAAACACGGGCCAGTCTAACGATTATGCAAGGATTTGAGTATATCCCCAAATGCGGAATGAAGTAAGTGGTCAAACCTACCCTCCTGTTCTATGAACGGGAGAGGAAGTATTAGGTCCTGAAAGATGTATACCTGGATATGATGAAGCCAGAGGAAACTCTGGTGGAGCTCGTGGCAGTTTTGACGTGCAAATCGATATAAATCTGCGTATGGGGCGAAAGACTAATCGAACCATCTAGGAGCTGGTTACCGTGAAGTTTCTTTCAGGACAAGTACTCAAAAGATGTCGTTGCTGTTCCCTAAACAAGGCCAACTTGTATAGATGAATCTGGTCCGGGCCACATGGGGCGTAGAGGCTCTTGGCGAGGCGGGGGCCTGAATGCACCACCAGCCGGGGTAAGGACACGGCCGCTTGGGTCGTTTTTGCGTTGGCACGGCCGCCTTGACCGCCCGTACATCCCAGGCTTGTTTTGGGCCGGAGAAGTGTCAGGCGGGATGGTTCCTGTATCCACCACGACACTGCATTTCGAGTGGAACCACGGCCGTGCACCTGATAGGCTGCAACTGGTGCCGCCTCGCCTAAGCCAAGATAGGTCGCCAGGGCTGGGCACGCCTCTCTCCAGGTTCCTCGTATCCGCACGTCGTAGCTTAATTGTGCGTCCATGGGCACCTTACCCGTGGTGGATCTCACATATCTCAAGAACTTGTATTCCGATCCACAAGCTGCTCGAGTGGGAGAGAATAATCGCTATCATGATTAGGGGAACAAAGTCTCGGATTATTTGCCCAAAGGGAATATTAAACTCCCACGGGTAGTGCGCCACCCATACGTGCGCAATTGGACACGGCTGGCGGGGCATGGGGCCCTTCCTCGGGGTCTGCACCGTTAAGCCCTATCTTGAAGATGCTTTTGCGAACCGCTCGGCACGACTAGCCCAATCAAGCCCTACCGGCCGACTAGGGTGGTGCAGTCCGGAATTTCTATTCTTGGGTGTTCCTCTTTGTTTCACCGATTATCAGCAAATACTTCCCCGGTCCTTGGACCCGAAAAGACCCGACATTTCCAAGAATAGACTTTTCTTTAAATTTCGGATATGATGAAACCAGTAATCGCTCAACCTTCGAGCATATTACTTATGACCCATTTATGATCAGATCTTCATCATTTGATCTGTAGAACCACTAGGACTTTTTGGGACTCACTAGAGATTTTAAACTGTCAGGGACCATTTTGTCCATCCCACTTGCGTGTCCGTGGGGAGACTATGTCCATGACTCATCTTGACTGCCTCCCCCCTCCAACCATGTGATGCAATACCATGAAATCTTAGAAGTTCTTGTTCAGCATGGTCTAGATGTAGAAAATTAAGGCGTTTCTGTGGATTGGCATTTCACCACCTCTATTGCAATAGATCACAAGAATCTAGACAATATGGAGAGGCACGTGGTGAAATAAATGACAAGCAGGACTATCACCTTTCGATTCCCAGAAATAAACGCCAATGTATCCCCGGTGAAACAAAACTGGGGTTATTAAACTGGGTTTATGGAAATAAAGCATCAGATCCACCATGGGTAGTGCGCGACTCATGTTCACACCAGTGGGTGCACACCTGGTTTCTCGGGTGCAGCACCAGCCCCGGTTGACACACAATTCTTGCATGTTTTGCATTGAAACTCTATTCTTTGTTTCCCATAGAGACCAAGGAGTGATCTAGGATGGTCATCCCCATGTTAGCTCGTCTCTTGGCCGCGTCAAGAAAAGCGAGTACCTTATCAACCTCTGATATTCCTGCACGAGAGGAGCCTCCGGTAGCCCCAGGCATTGACGTCTTGAAGAGCTAGGAATGTTGATTACCTCGTCAACATCGTTCCAAGCTCTTTTCCAAAAGCTTCGATCCCACGAACTTCTCGGACGGTTAACTTCACTTGCACGCCGTGCACCAGCCTCAGGCCGTTCACATGCCCAAGTTTGCCGTGCAGTCATGTACAACAACAAACCGGGATGTTTGAAACTACCTCATTTGACCATGACGGTTATTCAAAAAGAGAGGTCAATTTGGGGTCGAGCTCCGTATCATAAGATGAAAGGAATAGACTGGATACCACTTTCGAGTCTTTGGAGCAAACACCAGCCTTTTACCCCAGACCATATAATTAACAGTCGAACTGTCGCAAACGCAGCTTCGGCCCGGAACCATAAGATTGAGCCATGTCCATAGCATTGAACAACGCGTAAATATATCTGCATGGGGTTGATTCTGGCCTGGTGCGGTTAAGCTCGTGACCACCGGGTGCAAGGAGAACCATTTAGCACGCAGAATCATTTCAAGCATCATGAACCGTTGGGCTGGTGCGGTCATTGCTCTGGGTTCTTGGTCTTTGGCTGACTGCCAGGGTTGACGGGCGATTGATGATGAGCCATTGGGGCAGTGCCTTGAACTGGCCGCTTACCCTCCTAAATTGTTGGGGATCTTCCAGTAGGCGAGCAGAACGAGTAAAATTCCTTATACGCTTTGCTTGGCGGCGTAATGATTTGCCTCGATCAACAGTTGGGCAGGAACGATTCGTGCCAGGCAATCAATGTGAACAGTGTGTTCGATGATCTGAGTCAAAAAGCATCCACATGTTTTGCAACAGAAGAGAGATGTTCCGAATACGGAGGTTGGGAGGACAAACAACACCTAAACTTGGTGAGTACCTTTACTCCGGAATTGCTTTCAGGGATTGGGAGATGTGTTTGCCGAGGTGTTGTCTTTACCGGCTTTTCCGTCTTTGCCGAGGTGTTGTCTTTACCGGCTTTTCCGTCTTTGCCGAGGCGCTGTCTTCACCGTCTTTTCCTTCTTTGCCGTCTTTGCCGAGTTTGCCGTCTTTTCCTTCTTTGCCGTCTTTTCCTTCTTTGCCGTCTTTTCCTTCTTTGCCGTCTTTTCCTTCTTTGCCGTCTTTTCCTTCTTTGCCGTCTTTGCCGTCTTTGCCGTATTTACCGCCTTCCGTCTTTTCCGTCTTTGCCGAGTTTACCGTCTTTACCGAGTTTGCCGAGTTTGCCGAGTTTGCCGTCTTTGCCGCCTCCATTTCATCTAGTAAACCTGACGGTCGGCTCAAAGAGAGTACAGTGCTCCCTTATTCAACATCAACACTTGGATTGCTCTCGGGTTGAAGCTCAATCACCTGGGATGACAGCCTCTAAACCGTGTTGAATGTAGCATTCTGAGGACACCCGGAACTCACACGACCATATATAGCAAGTTCCAACACTCCATCGGTTCGAAAGCATCACACCACAGCTAAAAGCCGATGCACAATCTAAAGCACCAGGGAGGGGCCAAAGCAGGCGGAAAGAGATGGGTTAATGGCATCCTGTATACAACACTGGGTTGGTGAATGCGGACGGTTTGGTCATCTGAGGATTGCCCACCTTTTGGTTTGATCACTAATTCCAATCATCCGTCGGTTTAATCATTCGTCGGTTTAATCATTCGTCGGTCTAATCTTCTGTCTCCAATCGCTGCTATCACTGCAACGATCCCTGCCCGCACTGCACTGGCGATACGGGAGGCCAGGCCCAGACCTCCCGCGCACCTGGTAGCGCGCATCACGTGCGCGGCCAGCATAAGCGGCCGCGGGCGCCTCCCCTGTTCGCTATGAGCAACTCCTTCAAGCCTGTGAGCGAGGTGCTTTCCAGTCTGCACAAGAAGCAGTCGTTCGCCGATATCTACGGCGAGCCAGAGAATTTCCTTGAGATCGAGGTATGTATAGCATCATCCATCCAAGCGCCGCCATGCCCTGCCCAACACAATGTCATCACAATCTCCCCGCAATTGCCGCCGAGCCCCGTCTAATCCCGTCAAATCATATTAGCCCACAGCAAATGACAGCCACAAAAAGTTGCAAGTCAAAAATGAAAAATCACTACAATCACAGTCATCATAGTAATCACAGTCATCACAGTCAGCACAGTCATCACAGTCATCACAGTCATCACAGTCATCACAGTCATCACAGTCATCACAGTCATCACAGTCATCTCAGTCAGCACAGTCATCACAGTCATCACAGTCATTACAGCCAATCACAACAATCACAAACATAATACCCTCGGGCCAATTGATCGCTCAGAAAATTGGAAAGGCCATCATAGCCCTATGAGCCAATTGCAAGGTCGAATCCACCCTTGGGACACGAATTAGAATGGCATGCATGGAAGGAGGGTGGCGCTTAGAAAGTGGAGTGGAGCGCGAGTGGCACTAACCCCAGGTTCGAAACGCCCAGACGCACATGGGCAGGGAACAGTACACCGACTACGAGATCGTTTGCCGCACCAATATTCCCGCGTTTCGCAAGCGGCAGAGCAGGCTTCGGCGGCGGTACTCGGATTTCGTGGCGTTACGCAAAATCCTCGAGCACCAGCAATCGCGAGTGATCATTCCGCCTCTTCCGGGCAAGATTTTGTTGAACTCAAACAAGTTCAACGACGTTAATATAGAGCTCCGGCGCCAGGGCTTGGAGAAGTTCTTGACCATAGTCAGCGGACATCCATTACTTCAAACGACATCGCGGACCTTGATCGACTTTATCCAAAACGAGCGCTGGCTGCCCAAGGACGAGTTGTACCAGATATAGGGTAATGACGGGGTTAGATTCTGAGGGTGGCATAAGGAGGGACAAGGGGATGAAGAGAGAGGGAGGTGAGAGGGTTAAGGAGACGAAGAGAGAGGGAGGTGAGGGTCAAGGAGACGAAGAGAGAGGGAGGTGAGGGTCAAGGAGAAGAAGAGAGAGGGAAAGGAGAGATAGGAGAGATAGGAGAGATAGGAGAGGGTCAGGAAGAGGGATAGAAGAGGGTCAAGGAGAGGGATAGAAGAGGGTCAAGGAGAGGGTCAGGGCAAGGTTGGTCGCAGGCTCATCAGTATCCATATTCGGTCAAGCACTACCGTGTTTGGTGCGGCGATCATTTGCATACTGTCCCCGAGTGCTAACCCCTTCTTGGTGCTGGCTGGCACACTCCTTGGTCAATGGACCGAAGATGGTTCGGAAGCCCAGCGGAACAGCCACTGGGTGCTTCTTGGAACCTCATTCGCTTCTCCCATGCCACCTATGTTCCCCCATTCTGGTTCTCGATTCTTTATCTTTGGACTCAGTAGCCGCCCCGCTCCTCCCCCCTACGTGAGCGTCCCGAATGCATAGACAATGTCGTGTCTGACCAAGGCGCACCCGGAGGCCGACCTTCGGTTTCCGTACTTTGGGCCGGAGCTGAGGAGTGCCCCGCAGTTGCCTCGCCCCTTACACCCATCGTTAGGCGCAGCGAAGATATAGTGATGCATGTCCAAACGGCGAGCCCGCGGCCTGCACGCGATGCACCCCGCGTCGATTGTTGTAGACGCTAAGTCCGACTCGGGACCAGCGCGGAGACAAGTGCGGAGACAAGTGCGGAGACTGATGCGGAGACTGACGCGCACACAAGGGGCACCGCACGTGACGCCACCTCCTACCACACAATGGCGCTTAAATTATACTACACAATAGCGCTTAAATTATGCTACACAATGGCGCTTCAATTATGCCACACAATGGCGTCGTGCTCGGCTACGAATTTAGCCTTGGCCGGTTCCCCATTGAGGGACGCACCTCCGACCCCTCGACAGCCTCGAGCGCATGCGCTTCACAATGGCCACGTGATGTGGGGCAGCAGTCGTGGACTACACAAACAGACAGGGGTGGACCCACGTCGAGCGGCCGCCGCAAAGGAGCCAGGTATGCATCTCGTGCACAGCGGGTCACGGGAAGAATGACCCCTCTGGACTTTAGCAGCGCTACGCGGACTTAAGGATCGTGGACTATAGGAGCGGTCACGGGTATAAGCGCAGGCAAGGCCATGCGCAGGTCATACACTCAGGTGCAGCCAAAACGTTCTTAACGCCAAATATGCTGCGCGGCAAATCTTGTGCCCCACATGGATCGACTATATAAGACCATCGATCCGCCCTGGATTCCATGTTCCTCATTCCAGTGCAAACTCACCCGGCACATCCACACACCCAGACATCTTCAAGCTTCCCCAGACATCTTCAAGCTTCCCCAGACATTTCCAAGCTTCCCCACACATTTCCAAGCTTCCCCAGACATTTCCAAGCTTTCCCACACAGCCTCCCAACAATTGAGCAGTGCTGAACGATCCCCCAGACTTTTACGACCTCTACGAGAACTCCATCAAAACCTACTTGCTGAAACCAGCCAAGTATTTTCACCCTTATTTAACGCTCCCATTTTTTTGCAGCCCTTCCAGAAATGACTATCCCCACCACCCAAAAAGCAGTCATCTTCGAGACCAACGGCGGCCCTTTGCTCTACAAGGACATTGAGGTGCCCAAGCCCAAGTCCAACGAGCTCTTGATTCATGTCAAGTACTCCGGCGTGTGCCACACGGACTTGCACGCGTGGAAGGGAGACTGGCCCTTGGACACCAAGTTGCCCTTGGTCGGCGGCCACGAGGGTGCAGGAGAGGTGGTGGCCATGGGCGAGAACGTGGTGGGCTGGGAGATTGGCGACTTGGCCGGCATCAAGTGGTTGAACTCATCGTGCAACTCGTGTGAATTTTGCCAAACTACAAGAGAGTCCAATTGCGCCAAGGCAGACTTGTCGGGCTACACCCACGATGGGTCCTTCCAGCAGTACGCCACGGCCGACGCCGTCCAGGCGGCCAGAATTCCCAAGGGCACCGACTTGGCCGAGGTGGCCCCCATCTTGTGCGCGGGAATCACCGTCTACAAGGCCTTGAAGACGGCCAGCTTGGTGGCAGGCCAGTGGGTTGCTATTTCGGGCGCTGCCGGCGGCTTGGGCTCTCTAGCTGTCCAGTACGCCAAGGCCATGGGTTACCGGCCCATTGCCATTGATGGCGGCGCCGACAAGGGTGACTTTGTCAAGGGCTTGGGCGCAGAGGCCTACGTCGACTTCACCAAATCTAAGGACATTGTCAAGGACGTGCAGGAGCTTACTGATGGCGGCCCACACGCCGTGATCAACGTGTCTGTTTCGGAGAAGGCCATGCAACAGTCGCTTGAGTACGTGAGGACCGGTGGTACCGTTGTTTTGGTGGGCTTGCCTGCCGGCGCCAAGGTGTCTGCCTCTGTGTTTGACTCAGTCGTGAGGTCGGTCAGCATCAAGGGCTCTTATGTTGGAAACAGAGCCGACTCGGCCGAGGCCATCGACTTCTTTTCGCGCGGCTTGATCAAGTGCCCCATCAAGATTGTGGGCTTGTCGGAATTGCCCAAGATCTACGAGTTGATGGAACAGGGCAAGATTTTGGGCAGATACGTCGTGGACACTTCCAAGTAGACGGTGTTTGCCTCTGTGCTGATGGCCCCAGTAAGGACAATTACAAACTCTGCGTGTCAATAAGCACGATATTTGAATATATTTTATGGCACTAAAGGACAAGTAAATTGGGAGAGAGAGAGAGATATGCATTTGCAAATCGGTATCATTAGTGCCTCTGGGATGTACTGATGGTTTTGGGATGTACTGGTTCCTGTGTGTGCGTGGTGTATTTCTTCGCAACTGCCCAGATACATACAGATTCTGCCTCAAGCTATTCCTTCTAAAGTAGTCTCCTACACTAAATAAACCGATACATAGCGCTTATCAAACTATTAAATATTCGCGGAGCACTCAGAAAGCTCTGTTCAATGGCGAGCCCACGTGCTTGCCCTTGTAGAACTGGACAGTCTTGGCGGCTCTGTCGGCAACACCCTCAGGGGTGAACTCAAAGAACTTGTAAAGATCGTCAGCCTTACCAGAAGCACCAAATCTGTTCAAGCCAAACTGCTCGTGCGAGTACTTGGACCAGCCGAATGTAGACATCACTTCAACAGACATGATAGGAACACCGTCTGGCAACACCGACAATCTGTAGCTCTGAGGTTGCTTGTCAAAGGTGAAGAAGTCTGGCAAGGACACGACGTTGGCCTTGATACCTTCGTCAGCCAACTTCTTGGCAGCGTCAATGGAGATGGCGACTTCGGATCCCAGCGCCACAAGGATAATATCTGCCTTGTCTGCGGTCTTGTAGACGTAGTACCCACCCTTGGAAGCAGCCTCGATGGACGAGCCCTCCAAGTGAGGCAAGTTTTGCCTGGTCAAGGCGAGAATGTGGGGAGTTTCAGTGGACTCAAGGGCAGACTTGTAGGCGGCCGAGGTCTCATTACCATCAGCAGGTCTCCAAACAGACATGTTTGGAGTGGCTCTGAAGTGAGCCAAAGTCTCAATAGGCTGATGGGTAGGACCATCTTCACCCAAACCGATCGAGTCGTGGGTGGCGATCCAAATCACTGGCAAGTGAGACAAGGCGGACAATCTCACTGCTCCGGCAGCATAAGAAACAAAGTTCAAGAAGGTACCGCCGAAGTTCTTAAAGTTACCTCCGAAAGCGGCAATACCATTCATGATGGCGCCCATGGCATGTTCTCTGACACCGTATCTAATGTAGCGGCCGCTGTAGTCACCCAAGCCGGTGCTTGGAGGTTGGAAGTCAACCATGTCAGTAGTTCTGGTCAAGTTGGAACCAGTCAAGTCAGCAGAGCCTCCAATGAGCTCGGGGATTTGGGGAACAAGCTTGGTCAACACCATCTCAGACAACTTTCTGGTGGCCAAAGGCTTGTCATCTTTGGTGTAGGTAGGCAAGTACTGCTCCCAGTTGGCTGGCAACTCACCCTTGAGTCTTCTGGCCAAGGCCTCACCGGTTGCTCCATTGCTCTTGATGTAGGACTCGACCTTCTTGTTCCACTCAGCCTCGGCAGCAGCACCTTGCTTGGCGATTTTACCGTAGTAGTCGTACACCTCTTGAGGAACAACAAAGGATTCGTTTGGATTGAAACCAAACTTCTCCTTCAACTGCTTCACATCATCCGCCTTCAATGGCGCGCCGTGAACACCGTGGGTACCTTGCTGCAAGGATCCGAAACCAATGATGGTCTTCAAGCGAACCAAAGTTGGGTGGTTGTTGCTCTTGGCCTTCTTGATGGCTGCAGCAATGCCCTCCAAGTCGTCATCGCCCTTTTCGATGGTGATGAGATCCCATCCGTATGCCTCGTAGCGCTTCATGACATCTTCAGTGAAGGCAACGTTGGTGTCACCGTCGATAGAGATTCTATTGTCGTCCCAGAAGGCAATGATGTTATTCAATTGCAAGTGACCAGCCAAAGACGAAGCCTCGGAGGAAACTCCCTCCATTAAGCAACCATCACCCAAGAACACGTAGATCCAAGAGTCAGAGATGTCCTTGCTGTAGGTGGCAGCGAGCTGCTTCTGTGCGATTGCCAACCCAACAGCGTTGGAGATACCTTGGCCCAAAGGACCAGTGGTGAGCTCAACACCGGGCACCTCGTGCCTCTCTGGGTGACCAGGAGTCTTGGAGTTGAGTTGTCTGAACTGCTTCAAGTCGTCAATCGACAAATCGAAGCCGTAAAGGTGCAACATGGCGTACAAAAGGGCGCAGGCGTGACCGTTAGACAAGACGAACCTGTCTCTATTGAGCCAGTCTGGGTTCTTTGGGTTGAACTTCATTTCCTTCCAGACGGCATGGGCGGCAGGGGCCAAGCCAAGAGGGGCTCCTGGATGACCAGAGTTGGCCTTGGAGACAGCGTCGACTGCCAATAAACGGATGGTGGCGATTGCTTTTTGGTCAATGTCAGACATGGTGAAAAATCGGGAGGTGTTGATACGGGTGAGGGAACGCGGGGCTTATATAGTTTGCGGAAAAAACCTGTGTGAACGAGCGTGGGGGTATTGCTGTGTGAGAACCAGTGGCCCCCGAAATGGCGGGTGAAAAGCGAGGTCCCAACATGCGGCGCGAGTTCCGGCCCACCCAAAAAAACCGGACAGGGAACAAGGCCGAGAAATTGAAAAGGCTCTGGTTGCCATGTCCGAATGGGGTAGCGAATCTCCAACACTGATGCGAGACTGAAGTTCCGGGACAAAATGAATGCTGGAGCACAGGTCGAGCGGAATTCCGAGGGCACGGCCACAGTATTATTATTAAGCAGGGCGGACGAGAACCGAGGGGCCGATGCGTTTTACGGCTGTACATTGGCTACCCAGACGCACCATTACGCACGTTCGGTTCGGAGAGGCATGCTCCGAGACCGCAGCCATCCCTTGAACCGGCCATGGCGGATCTGCAGGGGCCGGCCGGGATGTTGGGATGGCAGAGAACCACATTAAAGCCTAGCCAAGTGCAAGCTGGGCCGCAATTGGACCGGAGAGCTGGAGCCAATTTGGAGTTCCGAAAAAGTCCGAAAAGCGGTTAGGTCGTGCGACGCACATTTACCGTGTTCATAACAGGGTCGTGCGCGCGACACCCCCGAGCGGCAACTGGGGTATTCAGCTGCTACTCCTTTCGGATTTAAGCTGGGTAAACGAACACACCGCATACAATGTGCACGAATTGTTGCTAGAGGGGCAACCTGACAACGGGTATTCTTTCCTGTCTGCATGGCCGCGACACCTGTGCACCCCAAACCTCCGGAAACACCTGGCGGCCACCCCTTTATCCTTCAGAGGCCCCAAATGCCCATGACCATGGGAACTACAAAGGGGCAGATCAGCACCTCGGTCGTCATCGCTCTCGCCACCAGAGTATGATGATTCCAGCTTCAGCTGTTTTAGCTTGATATCCAACCAACAAGACTGGGTTCATTGTCGAGACTTGCAGCCCAAGGCCGGATTTGTGGCGGCCCAAACGAGCGTACCACCGCAATTAGTACCAGGAAATCAAGACGACACCTCCTCCACAACCGCTCCGCAAAATTCGGCAACATATATGGGAACGATCGGGCAACTATTTTGGCCCGCGAAATGGCAACCATGATTGCAATCTATCTTAGGTAATCAGTGTTGCGCGCCTCTGCCTATATCATGCCAACCAGTGTCGAATGAGCGCATGCTCTGCCGGTAATATTTCAGATTAGGTTCCAGCCTCGGCGATCATATGTCATGTGAAAATCGTGCTGAGATGTGCGGACTAGGCGGCATAACTGAATTTCTGAGTGCTTCTCGTTTGCTGATGTGGATTGGATTGCTGGATTATTGGGTTGCTGAATTGCTGGATTAATGGGTTGCTGAATTGCTGGATTAATGGGTTGCTGAATTGCTGGATTAATGGGTTGCTGAATTGCTGGATTAATGGGTTGCTGAATTGCTGGATTAATGGGTTGCTGAATTGCTGGATTAATGGGTTGCTGAATTGCTGGATTAATGGGTTGCTGAATTGCTGGATTAATGGGTTGCTGAATTGCTGGATTAATGGGTTGCTGAATTGCTGGATTAATGGGTTGCTGAATTGCTGGATTAATGGGTTGCTGAATTGCTGGATTAATGGGTTGCTGAATTGCTGGATTAATGGGTTGCTGAATTGCTGGATTAATGGGTTGCTGAATTGCTGGATTAATGGGTTGCTGAATTGCTGGATTAATGGGTTGCTGAATTGCTGGATTAATGGGTTGCTGAATTGCTGGATTAATGGGTTGCTGAATTGCTGGATTAATGGGTTGCTGAATTGCTGGATTAATGGGTTGCTGAATTGCTGGATTAATGGGTTGCTGAATTGCTGGATTAATGGGTTGCTGAATTGCTGGATTAATGGGTTGCTGAATTGCTGGATTAATGGGTTGCTGAATTGCTGGATTAATGGGTTGCTGAATTGCTGGATTAATGGGTTGCTGAATTGCTGGATTGCTGAATTGCTGGATTGCTTAATTTGCTCGACTACTGGATTGAAAGTCCCACAGATGCTGACCAATAGCTCGTCACTCAACTCAATTACCGATGTGCAGATGAGCTGTCAATTGATGCTTTGCAAATGTGTGGAAGGTCAACTGCTTTGATGCAATTTTCAATTCAGTCAACCCGACTTGTGCAACTGTGTTAATTCACCTGCAGAGTCCTTGGCTGAGTTTTGGGACATCAACAAGAGTTTTCAGTGGCGCCCATTTACTAGGACTTCACAAGGATGTATTCACCCAGACGCGGCTTGATCGGTATTCGCTGCATGAATGCTTGAAAATGGCCCTCGATTGTGTTCTTGAGAAACGCAGTGGGCAATGCAAACAAGCTGGCGGGTTTATGTCAATCTAGGGATTGTGGCCATATTCAGACTCGGACTTGGATGGGAGGAGTTGGCTCAAGAGTTGCGTTGGCTGGGCTGGATCCGAGTCACTGACAGAAAGCTACTAGCAGAAATTCGGTGTCAGGAAGCCGATCGTGAATTTCCTGACAGAAAGTTGACAGGCACCTACTGACCGAGAACCAAAGACTGAAAATTTACAAATTTATTCCATGACACACCTGCATCCACTGCCCTGATATCATGGGCTTTGTTGGAGACGCGAACGTCCGTTCATGACCGGTTTTTCCGTTATCAAAGATGGAACTCTCTATGGATAATCATTCCAATGACGCCGCTAACGGCTTTGCATGAAAATAACAGGATGTGCCCTGGGGCATAACATGGCATGCATGTGGCGAAGCGGGCAGATGTGCAGGGCGGCCACGGATCACAGCAAACCGCTTCCCGTGGCGTAAAGCTGCCTGCTACCTCGCATAGCTCCTTCCAAGCCCTTTCCACCTATTTGCCCTGGTTGAGCAGTCGCCCAGGCTGGCACAGGCTACTACAGGGGCCGTGGTCGGTAAAGGCCGCGTCCTGCACCCAGGTTCCCACAGGCCATGTCGGTCGTGGTCCACAAGATCAAGAAACTCCAAGCACGCACAAGCCATGGGCTATGCCGGACAATCCAGAAGTGAAGCAGATGTCAGCTGGAGCTGATCCCCTGGCCGTATGAAGGTTTACCCACGTTACAGTGGCATTCTGAGTGAGGCTTGGCTTCTATTGTTTAGAGGCTATTGGAGAAAAGAACAAGACCCTGCTACAGCATGCCTGATACTAGGTATACAGAGTGCTATTGGACACATGTGAAGGAACACAATTTTTTGGGATGAAGTGTACTAAGATAAGTTGAAGGAGATGGACCGCGTCGCCGCCCGAGAGCAACGGTGGTTCCAAACTACTTATCTCTTTACACCCACAACCCACCTCTACCTTTAGCATTCGACGCTACTGTGGTGCCTGCTCTGTGCTGCTTTTACGCTGCATTGCCCTCTGTCGCCTTTACGCTGCGCTGCCCTGTGTTGCCTTCACACTGCATATCACCACTATGGCTCTAGAGCAGCATTCTTGGTTGCTAGGCCATACAGCTATGGTACAATCAAACCAGCTCCGCGCAGTGGCTCTCAAAAGACAGAAGGCTCAAAAAATTGGTAATGATCCTACTTCACAGTATTTACATGGGTTAGAGTTCCATTGTGGATACATGTGGCAATGAATGAATTGGTCGAAACGGCGGTGCCTCCAATACAAAGAAGCACTTCAAAGCATGTTCAAGTGGAAAGGGGAACGAAAAAATAGAAACTCTGATCAAGCCCCACCCCAAGTTCCAGAGTAGCTACCCCGTTCCTTTTCATTCTGTCCTGGGTCCGGGTCATATCTTCTTTTCTGCCCATCAGTTATGGATTATTGATGTTGGAACCGCTTATAGCCTTATAAGTCAGAGATAATCCTGCATATCTGCCGTTTATCGAGCCAGCAATGTCTTTCATGTGCTACAAATTGATCCAGGGAGGTAACTGTGATGAAACATCTCCGAACCTCTCGGGACTTTGCCCTTGTGCTATTGATAACCAGAGGGTTGTGCGCGACTCATGTGTACCTGGTTGCACGGGCCGGGGCCGATCCCGCTGCGTTGTCTTGGGGGCAGTTCCGTCTACAGCCTCGGGCCGCTTGGCATGCTAATCCTGTCTGGAACCCCTCCAGGTATGGGTAATTGCAGCAAAAAGCTCATATGAAGACAAGTACTAAAGTACAAGCCAATGCAAAAAGCAATAATTACCAAGTACAAAGCCTGACCCCCAAAGGACATAGCGAATGAAGAGCGCATAAGACAGAAGAGACGATAACTTGGGCGGTACAGACTACTTGCGGTGGAATTTTCGGGCATTCTGGAGATCCCTTTTCAAGAAGAGAAATTTCAGCCAACTTGAACACAGATTCTACAGAGTTCGGCAACCTTGACCTACATATCCTTCCCTGCTTGGGCTTCATCACCAGGCTCGAACCTCATCTTTGCCAAATGTCTACATATTGCTGGCATCCCAAGAGTCCAGGGGGCCAGGTTTGCGCATCAATGCACGCTTCTCGGATCCTTGGCCCAAGCACTTGTACTTGATATCCGTCTGATGATCTCCAGCCCAGAGCTTTACCATATGCTCGGCTAGAACTTTCACAGAGCAGAATCCGTCAGCCAGTCGCGAGCATTGAGAATAAGCCTGGAAGTCTCGTGAGTTGCTTGGGTGGAATCTAATGTTGACGAACGCCTTGTGTGGGACTTCTCTAGATCACCTTGATGGGGCCTACATCACCTTGCCTACATCACCTTGCCTACATCACCTTGCCTACATCACCTTGCCTACATCACCTTGCCTACATCACCTTGCCTACATCACCTTGCCTACATCACCTTGCCTACATCACCTTGCCTACATCACCTTGCCTACATCACCTTGCCTACATCACCTTGCCTACATCACCTTGCCTACATCACCTTGCCTACATCACCTTGCCTACATCACCTTGCCTACATCACCTTGCCTACATCACCTTGCCTACATCACCTTGCCTACATCACCTTGCCTACATCACCTTGCCTACATCACCTTGCCTACATCACCTTGCCTACATCACCTTGCCTACATCACCTTGCCTACATCACCTTGCCTACATCACCTTGCCTACATCACCTTGCCTACATCACCTTGCCTACATCACCTTGCCTACATCACCTTGCCTACATCACCTTGCCTACATCACCTTGCCTACATCACCTTGCCTACATCACCTTGCCTACATCACCTTGCCTACATCACCTTGCCTACATCACCTTGCCTACATCACCTTGCCTACATCACCTTGCCTACATCACCTTGCCTACATCACCTTGCCTACATCACCTTGCCTACATCACCTTGCCTACATCACCTTGCCTACATCACCTTGCCTACATCACCTTGCCTACATCACCTTGCCTACATCACCTTGCCTACATCACCTTGCCTACATCACCTTGCCTACATCACCTTGCCTACATCACCTTGCCTACATCACCTTGCCTACATCACCTTGCCTACATCACCATGCTACATCACCTGGATGGAGGATCAACTTTCCCACTGCCCCAGTCTAAAGCATGTAAGGATGTTTTGCCCATGACAACTTCCATGCTATGCGGTTGAAGCATATCTCCTTCACTGTTCTTTTTTCATGCGTCCCATCTCTGCAGTCTCCATGCCAAAGGCCTTCAATGGGGTCATGGTATAGTTGGGCGTGCTGCAATACCCACTGGCCACCAGATTGTTGCAATTGATCGTGGATGCTGATCAATGCCTCGATAGTTGTACCGCGGAAACATTCCAATTCCTGGAAGGTAATGCGTGCATGGCACCTTGGGCAAGAAGCAACCATGGATAAAATAAAGATGTATCACCGCCAGTTTCTCTTCTTTTTACAACCTTTTCATTGTTTCCCCTTATAACCTTGATTTATCTACCTTTTATATTACGTCATAATCACAATAAGCTAGCAGTATCTATAGTATAAAGATTGTATCCTGCAGACTAGGGGAGAGAATGAAGCTTGTATTCTAGTTAAAGGTGTAGTAGTTGATCACAGCTTTACTGATCTGGCCTGGCGACCGTTAGCGAACCTTGAGACCATAGGAAGCACCAGAAGCCCTAAGACGCAATAAAGCAGGACGCTTTAAGAATGCCTCCTGGAACTCCCCAAGCCACCACTAACGTATCCGATAAAGATAATGAAGCGTGTCTTTATGATACAATGTCTGTGGTGCTCAAGCTTGGACCACCAGTGAACCTCAGTCCGTGGTCTCCGGCTCTTCAACACACCCTTGTACGATGCAGAATCGGATTTATCCTCTCCAGTTTAATCGGATTTATCCTCTCCAGTTTATGGGCCTCGGCAAGTGCAAGTCGATAGCTCCAGCGAGGCTAACCTCAAAGCTTTAAAGTCTTTTCGAATAGCCAGGGCCCCGAGAGGTCGCAGAAGTCGAAAGGGCCGGAGCCAGGATTATGTTTTCGGAAGTATTCTTCGGGCGCTAGCCCCGTTTCGGCCTAGTACTTGGTCATGGACGTTATTTTTCCATGGCGGTCCGATGAATACAAAGAATGGATCTGAAATATGAGTCATTGTGGACATTGCAATGAACAATATAGTTTCATATGCGAGATGCGGTGAACTCCAACTCAATTTAATCCCCACCCTTGTCCATGGACATTGCGGTCAGTTTAAGGGTATACCTTTAGGTATATGACATCCCGTTTGCAAACAAAACGGAAGTTAGAAGGCCGAGGCTTGGCGTGTGGGCCGTACAGCAATTTCCGTATAATGCTGCCGTCATCACTAAGATGGTTTTCATCAGATAATTGGAGAACGTTGGTATGCTGGGTGCATTGCTCTCGAGAGCTTCGTTCATGAGTTTTGTCAGATTCAACAATATAATGCGGCATTTTTTGAAGATATTTTGAAAAGAACCCAACAGCGTTAAAAAAACGACTGTGCGTCATATTCGGCAGGCTTTGGAGACCACAGATTAACCATTGTGTTCAGTGGTGCACCGGCTCTAATACCACGCATTATATCATGCAGGTTTAGACTTCCTGATAAGAAACAATGCGTTTGCAATAGCTTCTGTGGATCTGGTAGAGGAGGCATCTTGGGCATTTCCCAACCTGGGATTTTGCCGAGACTTTGATTGCGAGAACACCTTCCTTGTTTTCAGAGTGCCTACCCAAAAGTATACATTCTTGATGGCCACACGCCAACGAATCATGCCGTAGTTCGGCTTATCACGAGGTTCGTCGTCTTCATTGTATTCTCGTATCCTTTGGAGCAGCAGGCCGTTCCTCCTCTGAAAGATGATTCAATCAAAGATTTCGATGTAATCTGCGAGATGTTTTTTGTACAAATCCACATCAAAGTCTATGCAATTGGCTTCTCATCCTTCATTTCGCCCGAAGCCGGCCATTATATAACTTAAGAAATTGATGAATTAAACGATACTTGTACCTAAAAGGAGAGAGAGAGTGATAGGCCGGCCGTAAGCTGGGGCATTCTTTCTAGACTATATTTCTGCTGATTGACTCATAATATAAAAGACACGAAACTCTACTACTCATAAGACTCGATAGTTGATTTTCTTTTATTATGAACTACTAAGACTATGGCCTTTTTATGGTCCCCAGTTCTACACACTTGGTCCATTTTGTCCATAGCAGAAGATAAAGTGTGATGAACTCCGTCAAGGATTCTTTCCCCTGCAGTGCCATGGTTCATTTGCTCGCTCGAAACCATTTCCCCATCCCATTTATGGCTTCGTTCCAAACGTACGGCGCTTGTTTAAGACATAGAGAAGGTGGACTTTGAAGACATACTTCGCTTTGGACCGTTCTAGGTTTCAAGGGGTGCCGCGGAATTGAATCATGTAAATTATTCAAAAAGCTTTGTTTAAAGACTGTTTTCCCGTCCATTTGGCGTTATCATTTTGTGTTGCAGTAGCCTTGTCCAAGAGATGAGACAGGGAAAGGTTTCACCATACATGAGAACATCTAACATCGTAGTAGAGGCGATTATGGAACCCATTCACTATAAAAGGCCCCTTTCGGTAACTACGCCGGCGCCATATAAATCATTAGATACGAATGAAGAACCTAAGAGTTGAGTATATATATTCGGTGGCTTTACACGACTGTGTATTGGGTAAACGTCCTAGTTCTAACTGGATTTTCGGGATTAAACGGTAATTTAATTAATTACATTATATTTTCATGCAAATTCTGTAAATAAGATGCAACGAGAGAAAAGATTGTTAATTTGCCCTGCGCCTCGGGCGGCCATATACTGTGGTGACGCCTCCTTTCGGCACCCTTGTGATTCAATGCTCCGAGCTTGTCCACATGCTGATATTGATTTTATACAGTCCTATTATATTAATCAGTATTACTATGTTGGTCAGTAATACCATTGGACCAGGAACAACAATAACTTATCATAATTAAAAGTCGTGTACGTGCACTCGGAATTTGTTTCTGGCTAATCAGCTAATAACAATCATTCATTATTAGGCTCTGCACGTTCTACAGCTGTTATGAATTCGTTTCAACTACTATTCTCTATTATGTGTTATTTGCAGGTGGTACGGATTTGGTTACCTTCATCTATAATTGATTTAGAGGTTGTCTGAATGTGCTAGCCACCTTATGACATTTTTGGAGAATCTGAATTCGTTTCAGGTCTTGAAATATTCTTCTTTTGTTTGTCCATCTTACTGAATAGGCTTCTATCTTATCCTATCACCATCCACTGTTGTTTATTCTTTGGAGGTGGTACTGGCTTTTTAAAAAAGGCTATTGTTATTCACTCATACTTGAGATATAGCACTTTACCTAGAATTGGCGTTAAATCAATTGACATGTGCTGAATTGTCTTGACATGGACAAACATAAGATATAGCATGAACCATATTTCCAGCTCAAGTCTAATATTAATAGCTTTCCTTAATTTTCCATTATTACATTTATGTGATAAAGTGGCTATCAAAAAATACTGTTTCAGTTGTCCTATAAGTCTTTTCTCGGTGTCGTATCCTTTTACACTGGATATGTCCGATGACGCGTTCCTGTCCAGGGACAGACATTCCGACCACGCATCTGACACCGAAGCTTTCCGGAAGCACTACTTGCATATAAATCCTCGCCTTGTATATCCTCGCCTTGTATACAAATCCCCACCTTTCCAGCAACTCGCATCATCCATGAGTCGGACCGACCTTACGACCAGAGGTTTTTGGTCTAGTCCTGTTTCTTCTGCAGCCTGCAGCTAGAAATGCGAGCGCATGACCCTAGCGCGGTGCGGTATGGTGGTCTACAGCTGCGGATGTCGCTTACACATGATCACGGATGCGTCTTTCACGGATTAGATTTACGCTTTACTTAATAGACGCTAGGTACTTTCGGAGGACTATGTGCTAGGTACTCCATAAGCATTTTCTAGATCTTCTAGAAACTAGTCGTTTCCTAGTGTTCACTTCTATTTACTAATTAAATCACAGTGGTGACATGGATCATACAAAGCGGCTTAAAATGGGTAAAGTTCACTGCGAGTTGTCGACTTCGACATGCAAAAATACATTGAAAATTCATATCCCCGCTTCGATTAACAAACTAAACTTTCTAAGAGGTTTGTTAAAGTACCTTAGATCCAACATGGGTAGCGCACGACCCATGGGGACACTATTGACCTGCGACGTGGGTATCGAAGGTTTCCCCTTGCAACCACACGTCGATAGAGGCGTGTCTAACTCCGACCGCCCACTTTCTTTAGAACGTTGTGGCTTCCTCGACGCAGTCTCGTGGATACCCTTTTCGGGTCATACCAACCCCATCAGGATCTCTCAACGGTACCAGCCACCCGGCTGGCTGGTCACACTCCCGTATAAAGAGTGCCAGCCAGCTAAAGGTTACTGGCGCATGTCTTTTGTGTTTCTACTTTTAGCAAGCAATATCGTACTCCTTTGATGCTGCTGATTCTATCACTACTCATTACTATCTGCGCCATTCACTACTCATTACTATCTGCGCCATACATGACCATGACTGCAACACAAGTGCCTGGTCTTCCCAAGCAGCGGGGTAAAACCCACAAAAATACGAAGGCCGGGTTCGAATGTGAGCTTTCGTAATTCCAAGTGGGTCGAAACCACAGGTCAAGCGGTGCGTCGAAAAAGGAAGTGTTCAGGGAAAGTGTTGGACATAAACAGGCCGCCGAGCTGGTCTCTGATGCATTCGCCAAACCTGTTTGGCCAGGCGCAATTCCTGTCCAGTGGCATTTTCTCAACCACTTTTGTCCGTTTGGCGATAATGATGACTTCTCAAGAGGGCAGGGCAGTCGCAGAAAAAGACACTCCGGACTAAGCTGAGGTATGTTTGAACGAGATGTATCTAGGGAGTGTGGGCCGGAGTTGTAAGAGGTTATGGCCAATTTCTTAGATGAGGTTGGTTATGGTGGCTTGCTTCACCAAATCGAGCTGCTCTCGATGGAGAGTCGGTGGCTCTTCTGTTTGAGTATCCACTGCCAGGAAGAGAAGTGTCAGGATCCTGTAAATGGGACGTTGTCGATGCTTCGAATTTTTGGGTTGTAATTTGATGGTTTGGCCACACTGCGTTTCATGGTAAGCCATGATGCAGTCTCCAGCTCAAACGATTTTTTATCCGGCTTCCTGTAACTTACCCTGGGAGTGCAGTTCCCGTTACTGCCCATGGGTGATGTCACAGAGTATGTGCGAACCTCTGCTGGATGGAGTGACATCAATTGATGACAGTTAGAGCTTACACGAGAAGTGTTTTTTGCGGAGCAGGGATTGGGGGATAACTTGGTAGCCCCAAGCCAGCGCGACCAGGCCGGACAGTTTTCTGTAGTAGTAGTGATCTCCCCTGTTTTAGGGATCATCAACGAATACATCTTCTCTTACGTACTTGACGTTAAACCAACGACAAAGGATATAACAGTAGAAGATTATTTGTCAACGGCCATGATATTTTATTTCCGTGTAATTCCCATTAAATTTAAAGGTTTTGAATAGCTTCGATAGCTACATAAATATTTTTATAAAGCGGCCCTCCAACTCAAAAACATAAGGTCAAGAACGCGCATATTAAACTAGGTATTAAGGAGGGAAATCAAGGGTATAAAGGGCAAATAGAAACTCATCAATTACTGTGCTGTGGTATTAGACAAATCAGATTCACAAAGTTACCTATTAGTGTAATGAACATTATATTTTTTTGTGCAATCAGCATAATACAATTGTGGCCATGTAATGCGCTGCCCATGGATAAATACCCTGCGACGTGGTATATATAAAAGTCACCATACAAATTTTCAAAAAAAAGGGAAAAAAGGGAAAAAAAGTTTTCGACAGGACAAGAAAAAAAATTATGTGATGAAAAAGAAAATTTTATGATTAGGAAATTTTTAGTATTGGTTAAGGGCATAAGTAATTTACATGCAGTAGGCAAATTTTTAATATTAGGTTATAAGGATATGTGGTAGTATAAGGATATGTGGTAGTATAAGGATATGTGGTAGTATAAGGATATGTGGTAGTATAAGGATATGTGGTAGTATAAGGGTATGTGGTAGTATAAGGATATGTGGGTACATGGTGAAACCGTCGGAGACCCACCTGGGCCAGTCCATCCCGACCGCCAGTCTCCGAGGCATAGAAGCGGCACCAGCTGCACCTTATCGGGTGCAACGCCGTGGTTTTACTGGAACTTCGTGTTCGCCCGATGCCACTTCGTCTAGGATAAGCCAGACTGGGACCGTGGGGCTGTAGATTTGGTCTGGACGTGAGTCACCCTCACTTCAAACGGCGGTGCAATCGGGGCACTGCCCTTTGCGGGGGTATATTTATCGTATTGAAGAATCGAACCCCACACCTTCCGATTACAAAACGGACGCTATGCCTGGTTAGCTTATACGACATAAGCTTAAGAAAGGAATTGAACCTATATTAGACGCATATGAGGCGTCTGTTCTAACCATTGAACTACCTAAGCAAAGGATAACTTGTTAGACCTAAGTCCGACGCCGGTTAGATGCAGGATGACAATGCATCTTAATTCCGGAGGTCAACTCTGGCGGGCAACATCCTTGCACCCCCAACCCTGGTGGTTAGCATTGTTGTAACGCTACCCCGGTGGTTAGCATTGTTGCAACGCAACCCTGGTGGTTAGCATTGTTGCAACGCTACCCTGGTGGTTATGGTAGCGGGACGGGGCCAGAGAACCCAGGCCCCTTTTGAGATAAAAGGGAGATGTATGCCTGACTTTGAAAAGGCAGAACTACAATTATTTACTATTAGCTTTACTAAGAAGAATATATCAAGCTTTATTTACTGTCAGGGAAGAGTTCCTAATTATATTAGCCCACTGACACTACCGAGAACCGAAGGTTATCGTTCCTGGAAAAGATCCATTACCTTGTTAAGCCCGTTAGAAGCTTAAGACCTGTCTACAGATAGTTAATACCCGCAAGACACGTATTAATTCTAACATAACTACTGAGAATTGAACTCAGATAAATTGCGCCACATACAATTGTTCTACCTTTGAACTATAGTCATCTTATTGAGGAGAGACTGAATCGAACAGTCGCAGCACTACGGCACTAAAGTTACAATTTAGCTTATGTTTTTTTTATGGGCGGGATATATACTTTCAACTTATACTTAATTATGGTTATATTTATGACTCCGACTGAGTGATATTTTTATTTAAGTTTTCATATACATGAAAATTAATACCTTTAATAATATAAAATAAATATATATTTTATTATTTTTATAGGTTTATAATCAATATCTTTAATTTCAGTTATTTTACTATTTTATTAAATATAAAATGCCCGCCCACCGAAGGTAGGCAGGATTATTAACATAAAAAAAAATAAAAATATAATGAGGGCTCTCTTATATATTAAACATATATAATCTTTAAGTATATACTTCCCCGCGTAGCGGGGTATATATGCCCGCCCGAAGGGCGGGTAATAAATTTACTTTATTAATAATAATACCCGCCATTTATTTTTATCATTATCTTTTATCTGTAATACATTTAATCATACTTTAAGTCTAACTCTTATATTATATATATAAGAATAAAAAAAATCCTTTTTTATAATTTGACTACTAATTTAATAGTCATAATATGCTCGGGGGAAATAAACCTTTAAGAGAAAAATTTAATACTTTCAACCATATTTAATATTGTATCATATATAGCTAATATTGCTACTCCTCATCTATTTCATCCTAAATATGTTTTATTCAATAATATATTAAATCCATATATTATGAATGCTACTATTTCTAGTTAATTAATATATAATGTCGGTATTGCACAGCGATATATATTACAATTATATATAATAGAACCAAGGATATTAACATGGGCCCCCTAAGGCGGCCCATATATATCTATAGATTAAGTTAATCTAGCTTTAAGTTATTCCAGCATATAGTAAGATTTAAGTTATTCCAGCATATAGTAAGATTTAAGTTATTCCAGCATATAGTAAGATTTAAGGAGGGACCAATATATCGGCCCTGGCCAGTCCTACACGAGTCAGAAGATGCCCTTCATCCTCTCAGTACTTGACGTTCACCCAGAAGAAGAACACAACAGAGGCATGTGCCATTATCATACTTTAGCTATGTGAATTGGGGAGGATCTTTGAAGAAACGGTGACAAAGGGTCAAGAAGCAGCATGCTCATTGCCTTATAGAGCAGTACATTTTGAGCGCATGAGTTTTCCATGTGGTTTGAAACTACGAGTGGCTGACTTTAGGGGAAATTGTGAAGTAGGGGAAATTGTGAAGTACTATGTCTTCAAGAAGGAGGTGCCGAGGGCCAAATAGCTCAAAAAACACCGAAATCCTACAAGGGCTGGAGGAATCCACCGAGTCATTTCTGAGCCATGTCAGCACCAGTATAGAAGGTATGGAGCCAATACGACGCCTGCTGTGACGCAGCTTTGCATCAGAAGTACTCTTAGGACTGCTCTGGTACTGGTAACGTTTCATCAGCAGTGCTAAGAAACCACTTCAAACATTCCCCTTTCTGTCACTTCTCTGTGACTCTCCTTCTCTGGCTAGGCATTACGGAGGTGTGCTGGAGATATGGTCTGGACTCCGGACAAAAAAGCAATGCCAGTAAATGGTCAAAGAAAAGACGTTTAAGGCTATGGCAAGGCCGAGTTTGAGACAGCTCCTAAGATAAAGGCCCTTCTGGAAGATGTAACTGCTTTCGCCGTCTGCGGTCTTGGGGAGCCTTACCACTCGGACCATCTTAGACAGCGACTATCATATGTGGTGCACCTTGGCGCAAATCACCTGCTAATAAAGAGTAGGTTCCTAAGTAGACCGGCTACATTATACGATACTGGATCAAAAGGAGACTCCGGGAACTGCCTCAAATCACGACCCTCCATTCGGCACAATCCTTGGTGGCCGTGGTCGTGGACTGTGGGGATTGTATGACCCTAGCCCTTCGCCTACCCATAGGCTTTCGTGGAGGCAATCCTGATACATGCATTCTGGTGGTGTTTAGGCCTTAGCCTTAGCACAACGGCCCTGGCTCTGTGATACGTTGAGAGCCACTGCAGTTTAAAGCCAATGGTAGTGCCTCCTTGATCAAAGCCTGCACATGTCCTCTCATCCCGCCCGTGAAATGCTCCTCGTGCAAATCTCTTCACTGATCATGCCATGGTGACACCTGTTGATGCTCTAGTAAACTGGATACTAGTCCTTCCGTCAAGCTCGGACAGCCTTCCGTCAAGTTCGGGGAGTCTTCCGTCAAACTCGGACAGTCTTCCGTCAAACTCGGACAGTCTTCCGTCAAACTCGGACAGTCTTCCGTCAAACTCGGACAGCCTCCCGCATCTGGTCGGGCCAAAGAGGCGCTGGTATGATCAGGCCCTGTCAGGTGTGTTCAAGTCCTTATTTTAAAGGTGTGTTCAAGCCCTTATTTTGAAGGTGTTCAAGCCCTTAATTTATAGGTGTGTTCAAGCCCAGTCTCTTAGGTGTGTTCAAGTCCCTGTATTGTTCATGTGTATATTCGTCCAAGCACCGGGAACGTTCCAGCTCTGGAAGACCAGCTGTGAAAAATCGAAATCTGAAAGATCATTTCCCAAAGATCAAGCACTGAGATCAAGCTCTGGGAGCAAGCCCTAGGAAATGCACTGGACTCTGCTCGGCACATCGGTCACTGCTCATTCTGTCATGTAGCGTGAGGCTGGTCACTCCACCGCCTCACCTGCCGATATCAAGTGTGAACGACCCGTCCGAATCATCGTCACGGGCCTCCTCATGGGAATTCACGCTCTGGGCGTCGGCCTGGATCTCCCGCTCTCTTCTGGTGGAAGTGGCCCGGTGAATCTCCCCAATATCTGAATCCACGTCCGAGTCCGAGTCCGCGTCCAAAATTTCGTCGCTATCATCCACAGACACCCGCACGTCGTTTTTGGCCATGTCATCAGAATGGTTCCACGCAGTGCTGGTCGACTGATTCCATGCCGACCCCGTGGACGTATCGTGGGTGCGCGAGGCCTCGTTGCCGTCGTCCTCGTCGTCCTCCTCCTCATCGTCCTCGTCGATCTTACCCACGTTGACTAACCGTGGCTGAGCCTTGATAGCCGTCATGGTGCTCCGCAACTGCGGCCCTGCTCCCTGCTGATGCACAATCAGCGCATTGTCAATGCCCGTCATATCCGAGAACACTGAGTCCTCCGTCAGGTAAATGGAGCCGGTGTTGTTGCGGGTGGCCCGGATGGTCACCCCCGGAATGTATGCAATGGGAAGAATGTTCAGCGCATTGGTCGTGGACACCGACGTTTCCATGGAAAACCGCCTGCTGTTGCCATCGGAAAACACCAGCCTGTCGCCGCCTGCCGCTGCGCCCGCTGCTGCACCCGCGTCGTTGTTATTGCCGCCCCCATAGGTCGACTGGGCAGGCCGGGCCTTTCCTGCGCCGCCCCGCTGCACGCCCCGCTTGTTGTAACCAGGAGGCCTCATGAACGAGTCGTATGAGGAAATCTGCGCCTGCTTCCCCACTGACTTCAACAGGTGCTGCCTCAGAGCACGTGGCCGCTCCGACTTCTCCATGGACTCCGCGTCGTCCTCGAAGCCCGTGTGCGTGGCCGCACTGTGGCTGCCAAAGTAACTTTCGCCACTCAAGTCCATATCGTTGGTGAGCGCTCTTTTTTTGCGGTACACAAGAAAATAGTATACCGCGAGCGCTATCACAATTGCCGCCACGCCCCCTATCACGCCTCCCACAATGCCTCCCACATTGGTGCTCGACAGCCGAGAGCCGCTTGCCGTACACACGTACTTAGGGCAGCTGTTGCACGTCTGCGTAAGGAGACTGCATTCTTGTCCCGGCGGACAGCTGGGACACTGAGCCATGGAACTCGAGCACACCACACATCCACTAGAGTCAGTGGCAAGCGCTTGTGACGTTGTTGCATCAGCCCGGGCTCGTAGAGCGCTGATTTGGGAGCTCATGTTTTGGATTCTTCGAGCTGTTATTTCTATTGGTGCTGTTGCTGTTTGACTTGGCCCAGAATGCAATGAATATGGCCTCTGGCTTGACGCTGGGAGACTGATCGAAATGAACTGCTGAAAGATCTATTCGATTAAACGGTCTTTAGTGAAGCTGACTCCTGGAGGAGGCTAACTGGAAGAGGCTGACGGATAAAGCTGACAGCTCTTGGAAGTTGGCCGCTTTTGGAAGCTGACCGATCCTGGGTAGACTACCAGAAAGCTGCTTATGAAGCTGCTGGAATCAGGAAACAGTTCTTGTGTTTTCGTGCCGAAGTCTCAAAGTGTCCCGTCAGCTCTTGGCACAACGTGATCGATTCGAAGCCTCAGAGTCTGTTGCTGACTGATATGCTCAGGCGGCCGAACTGTGAAAATAGAAGGACGCTTGTGTGGGTCGCCCAGATATCCGGATTTGCTGCTTGAAAAAAACGACGGGCTTAAAACTTGGCAGAAAGAAAGTAGTTAGCCGAGGATTGGCAGCGGAAAGTTGAAAGGTCAGAGATCGAAGGGCGCGGTGGGTGTCCGCGGTATGCAGGTCGCAGGGCGCGGCACGTGACGCGGCGTTTGGGCCTTACCGAGACCTTGAGTTTCCCTGCACAAACGGGCTCCCGAAAGAAGGCTCAAAAATGCCATGTGGTGCGTTCCAGAGAACAGAGGCCCCAGCAAAAAAAAAGGCTGGCGTTATTGAGGGCCTGCATATTGCCTTGCTCCGCCAACGCTTGCGCCCGCCTTATCGCCTCGGCGTGCACGTTGTGCTTTATAAGCGCACCTGCGTTTTTGAAACGTCTTGTATGCAAGTGCTGTCTCACGGGACAATGTGCCCATCGCGTACCCTACTGCGCCTGCATCGCGACTGACAGTCTCGAGCCCACCCGTCACGTGCCATGTTCGAGCCTTCCGCGCGGCGGCCTCATCACGTGCCGAGTCCTCATCACGTGCCGCGCCCACTTCAGCTCGCCACTCTAGCTTGCAGTGGTGCGCTACTCAATATTCTAGGACCTCTACTCGAGAGAACTACACCGCCGTGCCTAATCGTTCATGCTCATTAACATTGGAATGTCTCGTTTATGCACACCAAACCTAAAACGTCCGCTTCAACTCCGGCCTGAACTCAAAGTTGTCCTTTCTCCGAACTAGCCAGCTGCTTTCATAGTCAAAATACTTGTAGCTTCCCTTCTCCGCCTCCGCAGCGGAGTTGTCCAGGTTGAAGACCGAGCGTCTTTTAACCTTCTCCTCTTTGCTAAACCACTGCTTGGTCTCCACGTTGAATATCCATCCTCTGCGGCTGAGCTCCTTAGCGGCATTGTATTTGGCCAAATTGTCCACTCCTTCATTGTAGTAGAAGCAGAAAAACAACGTGTCGGTGTCAAACTTCCTCATGATGGATATGGAGTTCAACTCGTACATTGGCTCCTGCGGATAATCCACGGACGAGGGATGCACATTGATAGGGTTGTATTGGCGGGGCTTCTCCAGGTCGAACGAGTCCGGGCAGTTGACAAGGGACGCCTCAAGCTGCAGAGCAATTTCCGAAAACGGAAGTGGCTGATTCAACCTGCTACTCGCGAGAGCAGCAGTAGCACTCATAGGGCCCTTTTTAACAGGCTCCAAATCAGGCGACGCCAGGCTTTGCTTGCGGAGGCTGGAGCTAGACTGCGTTTTGTCGAGGAGCTTAACCGAAGGAGAAGAGGGGCGCATGTCGACACTTTGGGCAACGCCATTATGGGAAAGCGCACCGTCACCGCTTTGATGTTTATCGGCTTCGTGACTGGCAGCATGCAGCAAAGCCTTCTTTTTCAATTCCTCTGCCACCGTGGTTTTGGAGCCTGCGGACCTTGACACATGAGTTGCGTGTGCCAGAGAGTTTGGAACCGGGGTGCCTGGCTTGGAGTAGGGGCTCAACCCTGGAGGAGGCACTCGGCTCGACGTGGGGGCTGAAGAAAGTATTGGGGCCGCAGTTGGGGCCGCCGAAGAGGATGCCGACGAAGATGATGGTGCAGAGTTGCCGCGTGATGCCTGGAGTGGTTGAGAGTTTGTCCAGGAATTGGAAGGTGGTGTCGTAGCATGTAGCGAAACTGCCGGCTTGGACCTAGGCGTATCTTTCAGGGAAGTCTTGTCCCTGGTGTCATCTCTCAAACTCTTGCCATTGTCTTTCCTCTCGAGTTCTTTTGGGGGCCTCAGCTCAGGCTCTTTCAGACTCTTTGGGTCGGATTGTTTGGCGGGCTTCGGCTCAGGCTCTTTCAGACTCCTTGGGTCGGATTCCTTGGCAGGCTTCGGCTCAGACTCTTTTGCTTTCGGATCGGGCGCCTTAGGATTCTTGGGGGCGGGGATATGGTCATCAGCATACGGAGCAATCTCTAGGGACTCATCCAACTCCAAGGAGTCATAGAAATCGTCGTAATCCACGAAATCCGGCAGCTGGTTATTCTCGAGATAGTAATCCAAGTCGTCCTTGATGTCATCGATGCGTTCAGGGGGCAACTGGTCGTTATCAAGGTTGCGGAGAATCAACTCCAACTTGGACACGTGGGCGTTGTTTCTCTCCATCTTCATGGCCAAGTCGTCCATGGAAGCCTGGGTGGCCGGCGACTTCTTCTTGTGCAGGAGCTGGGTGGACTCCGCCACGAGGAGTTCAGACTGATGGTTCAACTCGTCCAAGGACTCGGTGATGTAGCGCACGGCCTCATTCTTCTTGGCCTCGTCCAAGCCCCGCGCACCCAACTTGGTCTGCATCTCCAAGCCCTCGTTGGAGAACTGCTTCAACTTGGAGATTTTCTCCACCTCCTTGAACCGCTCCATGGCGTTTTCGATGCGGCTCCGGCTTTCTTGCAACGCGCTGCGGTCGAGCTTGTTACTCAGATCCCCGGACCACTGCTTGACCTGATCTCGCGACCGCTGCAACTTCTTGATTTCCTTGCGGAGGTCGCCTTCCAACTTTTCCTTGAGGCTGGGGTTGTCTGTGGCGGCGATCTTGTCGTGAATCTCATCGAACTGCTGTAAGCCCTCGGCCACCTTTTTCTGGAGCTTGTCGAACTCCTGTTGTAGTTTTCGAGAGCTCATGAGTTATTAGGAAGGGTGGAGACGGGATAGGAAACTGGTAAAGCAACAGAGCGATCGATGGGCAAATTCGGGCCAGTACGGCGGCGGCGCAAAAGTAGTACTGGGGAAAGATGTGGAGCAGTAGAGGTGCGTAGACCATGATATTTTACCTGGTACGCACACGACCCACCAGTGGAAGGCCCAGAATAGGCCTACGGCCCAGCACGTTCTCGGGCAAGAAACCCCAGAGGAAAATCATTGGTAATGGGAAAATCCAAGGATTGCCGGCACCAGCCATGTGAGAGCTGACCACGAGTGTCTGCTTGCATCGACTGCTTTGTTATTGGGGACTGCATAGAGCCCCCGGCATGGACAAGGGCAGAAGAAACACTACTGCGGGCGATTGGAGGGGTGGGTCCGTTTAGCCAGTGGTGCACATGAGCCCTTCCCGAGTGCCAAATATAGCTCATGTGCACACGATGATCAGTGTAGTGTATTCAGATGACATGGGTTGGGTGTGCATATACCACCAGCGGGGACTAGGCTAAGGCATCCCGGTCTGGACTGCATCGTACGGGCAAAAGAGTGAATGAGTACCGAAAGGGTTTTGCGGTGTGCAGATTCATTCAATTTATTGTTTCAGTATATTGGTCAGTATGTGGAGGCGGGCACTATGCAGGTCGCTCCATGGCAACTAGTTTACTGAGTTTGACCGGCGGTACTTGAGGGTTTTTTTGCAATGTGGGGATTGCCGAATTGGGAATGCTGATCAGGCAGTTTGGCCGCATCCTCCGGTGATGGGCCCTATTATGGATGCATACTAATGTATGTAACAGTTTATGCCAGCTAATGAAGTAGACAAATTGGACAAACTGGAAACTGGCAACTGGACAAACTGGCAACTAGACAAACCAGGAAGCTATGCAAAGGTGATAAATGTTCATCCAAACCATAAGCAATAAATCAATACCGCTGTTGAGTTCCTCTGTTGTTTTCCGAGCGTCCAGTCCCGACCGGCTATCTCCCAGACTTAGCAGCCTACGTGGTTTGACCCAAATGCAACGTCGTGGTTTTTCACATCCGGTCTAAAAGCCGCCTCAGGTGCCACGTTGGCCAACAGGGAAGCCAACCCCACTTCAACCAGAGATGGCGCCATCGTGCCCCCACGCCGGCTGAAAGTGGTGCCGCCCGGCCCGACTCGCCATGATTGTCCGACACCTCATGAGATGGATAATCGCCTTCTTTTGGGGACCATCAACGAATACATCTTCTCTTGAGTTTGTTAACAACTGGACATAAGACTTTGTGTTTTAAATCTACTTGGCTAGCTGCTATAAATTTTTGCCAGTTCTGTGCCTACTGGTTTTGTACCACATTTCCATACCCTCCCCCATTTCGAGCCATTTTGCTACCATTCTTATTGGACAAGGTGTCATCGCAGCCGAGTGGTTTCATCTAAATTCTATGATTCATCCATGTATTTATTAGAGATACAACAGTTATGCCCAGGAGGTGAAATCACCTCTCATTCCTGTGCTTTGTATTCACTACAGGAGGTAGTGATGGCGCCTAATTTCCCGAATTCTTGAGAAAGAAGGAATTGCCTACAATATCACCCTAGCGAAAACAAGAAAATCATCAAGAGAAACATTACGCCAAAACAGTCTCCATCGGGTGACAAATATCTGATTAAGAGCGATACCGACGATGACACAATTTCAGAAACCATCTGGCTCTGTAAGATTTTGTTGATGTTTCCAATCGGGAGATGTACCTTGGCACTGATTCTGATCCTCACATAAATATCTGGAGGAAAAAAACGCCAACAAGTTTGGAAAGAACAAGACAAGAAAACTTAGTGAGAGAGAAACACACTTCCATGTTCTGGTTTTTTTTATCAAGCCTCCGAACTCTTCTCTGGCTTGTTTGCATCTGGAGCTATCGACGATAATACAAAAGATGGCGGGATTGAGGCTATGCTTCTATATTTTATCTCCAGGTGGCAGATTGTACCATCGCTTCGTAATTCTATTTTGATTAGCTTTACGTTCCGCCTTGATTCTAGGCTGGCATGTCGATGCAGTTATGGAATCTGAGTCGATTCGAATTGGAGCACAGGCGAAGAATCTGGTGGACAGTTTACATGTATGAGAGGATGCTTTCGGGTCTTTGAACCAATGGTGCGTTCCCCATGGCCATGAACCGTTGTTTCTGTTCAAGATTTGGAATAAAGGTATAACTTGGTCATATGGGTCTGCTGGCCCTGAGCAGGATATCCTTCCTCTCAAATGAATTGGTGAAGATTATTCTTTTGTTTTCTTTTAAGAGGGCCATCACCGTGGGTAGTCCATTTACACACAAGCTGGGATTCAATTATAAGGTGGTGCCGTCGGTAACCCACTGGAGATTGTCTAGTTGCAGCCATTTACCGTCCAGGTGTGGGCAGGCCACCAGTGCAGCTTATCGGGTGCAACTTTGGGCCTGCTCAGATGCCACTCTCGCCTAAAACTATCCCGACTGGGACCTTTTGGGCGGTAAAGGTGACCCCGCCCTCGTTGCCGTTTACATGAGTATAGATCCCCTTCTTTCGAAATCAGCAAGTCAGCTTCCCATACTTGATTAAGCTGATTTCGACTATTGCTTATACCTTGGCCTTATATTCCGGGTTGCAGTATTCAGGCCTGGAAGGTGATGATGGCATGCCGTAAATCTAGGAATCCACGACTCTGAAGATGTGGCTGGGAAAAGGGCAATGGCCAAATCGGTTGATTAACTAATTCAGTTCTCTTGAGGGAGGGTACTCACCGCAAAACTGTAGGGTTATGTCCCCGCGGGAAAGGCAACTTGAGGTGAAAGAACAAGCCAGGATCAAGCGTACCAAGCCCAAGTCCAAGCGTGCCAATCCCAAGCGTACCAAGCGTGCCAAGCCCAAGCGTGCCAATCCCAAGCGTACCAAGCGTACCACCGGTATCACGCGGTACCACCGGTACCAAGCGTACCATTGGCTTCTGAGTGGCTTCTTCAGCAGTATTCATCTGCTCCGGTCATAGTATATCCTGGACCACAAATTGTAGAGTACCAACTGGTTCCCGGCAACAATAATCATCGACCCCGGTAGAGAAAAAAGACCTGGACCCTGAAGGTCTCCGGCAAAACGGCTCTCTTGGGGGCACTCCACATGAAATATGGCACATACAAGCGGCACTTGCTGAATAAAGCATTCTCTCGACCCCAAGCTCGGGTAAGGGGAATAAGAGTTCATAAAAGTGGCCTCTCCTAGTCAATTGCCGTGGAATCCTCATCAAGCGGGCCAGAAGGTCATGTGAAACCTGCTATTGAATACACAATATGGTTTCTATTTATGACATCTTTGAACATACCTGACGTGACTGTCGTACCATTGATTAATAAATTTGATATACCTAAGTTCTATTGTTCTGATAAATCATGGATCCTATTTCACAAAAGAATTAGCCCAATAACTGTCAAGGTACAAGTGTCTAGCGTGAGACGGGGGTGAACTTCAAGAGTATAGCTTTAACCATAATTCAAAGATCTCTTCTAATAAAGTTTTTCAAGACTAAGATTATTTTGCCCAACATGCTATTTTTAGTAAATGATTTCTCAATACTCTTACGTTGGGTGATTTATTATTTGAAATGAGATCTGTCCAAGAGCCCGTGGCGCACATGCTGCTAGGAATGGCCTCGAAGCTGTAAAAACGATAAATGCCATGATTTCCACGCATCGGGATCCCTCCAATCCTTCCCTAGAGATTACCAGAATCTTCCCTACAGATTACCAGAATCTTCCCTACAGATTACCAGAATCGTTTATGGACCACAAGCTGATGCAACATCACCTGAGCATTTCAAAGTGGAGACTTTTCCAACGGCTTTTGAAGTCCATACTCGAATGCATACACATATCCGTGGTCTCACTCTTTGCCTTATCTGTGCTGCCTCTCCGGGTGTTGCCGTTCCAAGCTAGTCTGAACGGACGAAAACCTGTCTCCATGTGGGCCTGTATATGACAACCGGAGCGATGACTTGCTTCATACAGTGGAAGTCAGAAGTATTCAAACTAGTGCGCCAAAAATAATCAAACTAGTGCGACAAATGTTTCAAACCAGAACACTATGCAAATCTGGTTTGAAGGATTGCGCAAAGCGGTACGAAACCTTTTGTCGTGGTGGGTTGAATGATTTCACAGCATTACTTTGAATGATTTCGCAGCATTACTTTGAATGATTTTATGTCATCAGTTTGAATACTCTCGGAAAACAATGTATTGGTCAGACCAGCCGCGGTGCGCGGTGGGTGCAAATCTACCATGTGTAGACGGAACGCCCCTTTTATATCCTCTAAGGGCATCAACACAAGGCCAGCGGCAGTTTTGGTCATCAACGGGGGCACCCTCGACTTTCACGGTACTTCTAGCCTTTCGGGCCATATCTGGTAGTACAGTTCCCAACATGCCAACTGGTGGTAGACCCACTCTGGGGAGCACTACCCATGGGTGCAAACTGGACCTGCCATTTGCGGTTAAAGGTGGATGCACCCACCCCGCATGAGCCGAGGTCTAACCCACTTCGAAGACTCCTCTTCGAGGCTTCGACTTGAGCCCGCCCGTTTCTGTCTATCGGATGCACTCGGCAAGATTAACCGGATTGGTCCCTGAGAAAATTTCCAAATACGGCAGGGCAGTCGGGGCAGTCTTGACCAGCTGTTTTATACAAGTCTGAAGAATCCCTTGTTTTCCAGGTCATCGAATACTGCAACAAAGACTGAAAGCACTAGTCTTTACTAAAGAGTAGTGGAATTGAAAGAGCTACACAACCCACTAAAACTCATTGCTATGGCTGCGCTGTTTGAATTCATTCTGACTTGGAGAAGGGGTGCTTCATATGTGCTGGGGGTCTCAAACCAGCCGGACGGGACGGCACCCAACTGGCTTGCTTGATATGTGATTGGTGTACGAGACCTTTGAAGTCTTTGTTGTTAAGTTCTGCCGGCAGTGTTTGATCCTATGTGAAAGACTGTAGAAATTAAACGAGATTTGGACTAACAGAAAATATCGGTGAGATTATGTGAGAAGCTTAACCAGGTATTAGGATAAATTCCAAGGAGATTTTAGGTGTTATGGAGATGAATCATTTGCCAGGATCAAGTATGCAGTACCCATTACTCCAGATCCCCATTAACCGAACCACCGAACCGCCGAACCACCACCGAACCACCCAACCACCACCGAACACCTATGGGTGCAGTTTACCGACCGATGGGAATCGCCAATTTTCAAAATTGTGCTTGGCTTTATAAATCTCCCATTCACCTAAATAATAAGGGAGAACCACAGATATGCGGAGTTGAAGAGTTCTGATGTAGAGAATTGACTGGATTGAGCTGTTGCGGCACTAGGTCGGTGGACACGTGGTGTAGCTTCAGCCATCTCCAATGCTAGACTGGAGCAAATGTTCCATTTCTCTGCCCATCACCCACTCATTTACCATCTGCGCTTCTCTCAACCACACTCACAACCAGACCCATCATCAGACTAAAGCATCCGGCCAATCCATGCCACCCCTCGTCGCCAAGCCAAAATCATTAAAGTAGGACAAAAACCCACCCATTTAAGCAACGGCAATCAACGCATGGCTCGAACACAGCCTTCAAGGAAGCTCCAGCTTCAAAAACTGCTCACTAAAATGGGATATCTGGTGGAAGTTGGTCTCAAAGCCGTCGCGGCCGCCATAGTAGGGGTCCGCCACCACCACCGAGTACTGCGGATCGGTCCGCCACTCCCCAAATATCTTGACCACGGTGCGAGAATTTCGTGGCCGCATGTGGAGCAAGTCGGACTTGTTGGACTCGTCCATGGCAATCACGTAGTCAAAGCGCTCAAAGTCCTTGGCGGAGATTTGCTGGGCAGCGTGGTTCACCGGCACGCCGTGCTTGCGGCAAGTGCTGGCCGACCGGGAGTCGGGGCTGTCGCCGATGTGCCAGCCGGACGTGCCAAAGGAGTCGATCTCGCCCACGCGGTCCGCGTAGCCCAACTGCTTCACTTTGTGCCGGAACACCGCCTCGGCCATGGGCGACCGACATCTGCAGGTTAGTAACGTTGGCGGTACGCTTGTTCTGATGCCACGTACATGTTTCCAAGGCACACAAACGCCACGGAGATGGGTTCTGTCATGTTGCCCTTTCCACATGGATGCGCGCGGGCGTGTTAAGCCGCCGTCCTGCATACTTCTCCGCTTGTGCTGGTGTCATGGTGTCATGGCAGCCGGCCCGGCCGGTTTTGACGCCAGAAGATTGCGCTTGATCCTCGAGGGGTTCGGCCTACTTGAAAAGGGACACAGGGTTGAAGTTGTACGCGTGTCTTCCACCATACAAAGACCCGCACCTCCATGGAGCATGACCAAATCTCTCCAGCCGTATATTAGTGAAAGGGGTAAAGAGGAGGCACATTTGAAGAGGGAGTACTGAGAGATCAAAAGGATTCGGTGCTCAGAGAATATCGCCAAAGTTCCTGGAACAAGAGGGGTCAAGGAAATTGGCCACCGCGGTTTTAGGGAGGTAGGTACTACTCTCCTCAGAAATGCAAGACTGAAAGCATTTGTGCTTGTGATGTACTATGGCTGGGGATTTAGGTCGAGAGATACAAACCACGACAAAAAGGACAAAATGACCAAGGCATTATTATGACTTGAGATAGCGGCAGAGCAGCACCCTGTGTCTTGGCGGTAGGCACCGTCTGACGTGAAAGGTCCCAAACGGGCTAGTTTTGACGAGACCTCGAGGTGGCTTCGACGCTGCATTAGACGAACTGGGCCGATGGCCCCATGTCTGAGCCTCGGTACACGGCCGGAATAGGACAAAGCCCTTTTCTGATTCCACCATTACCGTACATCGCCGCTGGTGTGTCCATGGGCAGCGCACCCACGGTGGATCTGACGCGATCAAAAAGCATTGAAACGGCAAAGGGGAAAAGAGGGAAAACCGGGTCGAGGAGTCCTGAATCCAGCACCGTAACCGTTGTATTCGAAGGATTTTACACGTGGTATATGCAGTGGTATATGCAGGACGCCCGGGTTCAAACCTGTGATTGAACAGGGCAAGACGAGTCTACTGGCAGGTCAAAAGGAGTCCACTGGCATGTCAAAAGGAGTCCACTGGCAGGTAAAAAGTATGAGATTATTGGTGACCAGGGTTTTTTTGGTTACCAAGCGTGGGCTGCATCTTCTGGTGTTCCCTGTTATAAATCATCTCAATATCTTCCATTCATGCTGAATTTGTTCAGACAAGAGTTCCAGATCGGATAGCTTTTCGGGGGTACATCAGCACCCGGAATCCTGAAATTTATTACTTGATGATCGAGTTTTTCTCGTCCATATCCCTGTTACATGGTGAATCTGCTGTGCGGACTCCTGATGGTTTTCGGGGTATGTTTAACAAAGAATCCTCGGAAATTCGAAATATTGTGGATGCCTTGAAATAGCAGTTTTCCAAACTTGTCAATATATGCCTGCCAGGACTTCCCTCCAGTGGTATTAGTGTTTACACCAAGGAATATGTTTACACCAAGGAAAATGTTCACACCAAGGAATATGTTGACAAGGTCTACCTTCCCTCCTTGCTTCCTCTTGGAGAAGCGAATGGAGTACGCACTTTGGCGTCATCTTGCTTGGTTATATTGAAGCGGCATCAAAAGGCTCCTATGTACACCTTGTGAAATTCTGCTTGGCGCTTGGCTTCTCTCGCATGCAAATCTGTTGTACAAATGGCCACGATTAAGCTTTCCAAAACAAATTATCAACTTCTGGCCTATTATGCAATTTCATTGCGTTGTTGCGTGAGGATGGTCCCCTTATCCAGAACGTGGACACCTTTTTCAACACCCTTGTAAAATTGAAACTTCTTTCAACAGGGGAGAGCCGCTTAAATCTACTCCCGACATTTATGACGGCTCTTTTCCTCCGAAGATTAAGTATGACCAGGGGTGGTCTGTTTCAGATGATTCGTCGGATTCGACGGACAAGTCGGGCTCCCAAGCTAAAGGTACGTTCGGTACGAAGAACCCTAAAGGCAAACGGGGCTCAGGCAAGAATAATAACAAGGGCAAACGTTTTGGCAAACCTCGTGGTAAGGGCAACAATGACAATAATAATAAATCACATAAACTACGGAGGTGAGACATGCCAAGAGCGTCCACCAATTCCAGACCCACAAGAAATACATCTCGTGTAGATTCAAGTGAAGGTTTCATTCTTGGTCCCCGGAAGCGTACAAGTAGGGCCAAATACCATATACATTTTTCCATGGCTCGAGGACTTTGCTCCAGGTGCAAATTTTCAAACCCATGTATTTTTGAGGACATTTTCACGTACTAGTTTCAATCTCTTAAGGGCTATCTCCAATATTTCTTAGTTCGCGTACACTGTCGAACGGTTGCCTTGATAGTGCCATTGTTAATATCTCTGCAATGTTCACCTTTGTGTTCACATTTTCAATATTAACATCACCATTCCTATAACACTCTGACGAACTCCACTTTGACACCGATGTGCTTTGATCCGTCGTATGCTTATTTCCTTTGATAGTCACAATGGCAGCTTGATTATCACAAAAGACTTGGATTCTTTCTTTTCTGTAAGCTCTTGTAAAAGATTTTGGTCCATAATGATTCTGCAGTTGTTGCACTAAGTGCTATCAATTCTGAATTTCGAGTGGATATTGCAACAATTGTTTGCAGTTTTGACTTCCACAGGAAGGTGAATTTCCATGCATTCTGACGTGTCCAGTGACTGAGCGTCTTTCATTTAGTTCTTCTGAAGCATAGCTAGCGTAATGCACAAATGTGGAAGTTTGGGCGATAGATGATACCTAATGATCCCTTTAAATACCGTGAAACTTTCTTTGCTGCCTTTTATGTGTTTCACTTTGGGGTCAGTTTGATGTCTAGCGAGTTTCAGTACCACATAGCTTATATCGAATCGAACAGTATTCGCAGCATATTGTAGCTTGCCAACAATTGATCTACTCTGTTGAATCGACTGACTCTTTGTCTTCTTCGGTTGAGATCTTGTCAAATCCTTTTATGTCAGCTGGTACTGTTTTGCTCCATCCTTTTGACATCCCATAGTGCAGCAGATTGCTGGTAGTAACCATGTATATGTAGTTTAGTATAGCCATTTCCACATTGATGTTAATACCAAGCAATTTCTCGTTTCTCCCAAATCCTTCATTTCGAAGCGCCCGCTTAGCATTCCCTTCGTCTTTGACACTTCTATGTTTCTGCCTGAGACTAGGATATCATCAACATAGAGCGCTATTATTGCCAACGATTCTTCAGTTTGTTTGTACAAATGCATGGTTTATTTGTAGCTCTTTTGAATCCTTTCTTTTTCATATGATCGGTGACCAAAAAATTCCACAAAAGAGGAGCTTGCTTTAAACAGTATAGTGACTCACAATACATACTTCCCAGATGCTTCTTTGGCTCAAGCTGAAATCCAGGAACTTGGTTCATGAGATGTCTTCAACTTTCTGTGACCGTCTTTTTTGACGCTTTTTTGGCCGTTTTTTTGACGCTTTCTTGAGCGTCTTTTTGACGCTTTCTTGACGCTTTCTTGAGCGTCTTTTTGACGCTTTCTTGACACTTTCTTGGCCGTAATACACCTTTTGGCCATGAAGCCTAATCAACAATGACTGCCCATAAATCCTCGAAAAAAGCTTCTCCATCACGTTGCAATGAATCTTTCGGTTCCCAAACTTGGCAAAGCGCTTTGGGTCAGCCAGGATGAGCACATCCAGGAATTAATAAAGATATTGACTGATCCACCAATAATGACTCCACTGGCCCCGAGTACCAGCAGCGGGACCACACGCAAGTCCCTTCTCAACCTCTTTCTCCCCGACTCATGATCCCGTAATCACGTGATTAAGGAATGCTCGTACTAGTTTGGCATTTGTGTCTCCCGGATTCCAAGTTGTATGATTTTAACAAGACTTGGGCAAAACCTACAAATGATACAACAGCTACAGATAGAAATCGAAAATATGTGTCTAGATTATTGATGACTACCAGAAATTGATCATCAATACATCAGTATTACCTATTATCCTTTGGTGTGTGCAGCAAACCTACGTGCAGCCGCTTATCTACTTTCAAAAGACTTCTGGTATAGTGATTTTCAGAAAAGTCTGCTCATACGAAGTCCCTACTGAAAGGTTTATAGTGCAAAAGAGCATGTTTCGGTGGGCTTTGCCCCAAAGGAAAGTCCCGGGATTTGATCTTTCATCCTAGACTTTCTTTATACTTACGGATACGCCTATGGCTCCGGATTTGGTTTTATTTGGTTTTATTTGGTTTTTTTGGCTTTATTTGTTTTATTTGATTTTTTTTATTTGTTTTATTTGGCATGGCGAAAATACTGCTGTTCCGAGGCCAGTTAAGTAGTCCGGGGTACCACCAGCCGGAATGAGTGAAGTGTGAATTACAATGGAGCTGGGAACCCAGTGATCATGAACCCAGTGCTACGGCTCACAGTCCTTTACCATGCCTGGTCAGTAAGGTACTGCCAATAGCAGAGCCCTACAAGGGGCGATGGCCAATATGCGCTCCTATACAATCGGAAGCACTTGCTGCCCCAGCCCAGAATAGTCTTCAAGGCACAATGGGTGACTTCAACTAGTCCAGCCCCCAAGACTTCACGTGTGTGCTCCAAATCCATCTTTTCACCAGTACAGAAGCGTACACCTACTGGAGAGACTCCACTAGTCCACGAGACCCAACAATCCAGGTGGGCCATGAAAAATGCACCTTCTGGTAGGAGCTTTTCAGTCGGCCAAGCTTCTTAGTCGGCCAAGATTTCAGTCGGCCAAGCTTCTTAGTCGGCCAAGATTTCAGTGGGCCCTGGACAGATCGGCACTGAAGGTTACTACATGCTTTACTGGGGAAAATGTACATTTCGGTGTAACTATACTACTGCATCTCTAGCGCGTCAGAGCTATAGCGATGTGAACAGGTCGTCCCGGAAGCCGGCCAGTGAATTTTGGGGTCTTGGTCGGTGCAAGGTGGATGTTTTCGGCTCCCTAGCCCGATTGGACCCTCCAAACGATCCCGTTGCTTCAGAGCTCAACGAGTTGCTCGCTGTACCACAGACGACTAAGAATGTTTGCCTTCCGAAGTCTTCTGATCCACCTCAAAGGTATTTGGAGTCAGTGATGTAAATAGCCGAAAAGACGATGCCGAGTCATTCGGGCTCAGTCCCTAAGATATGCCAGGCAATCCGTCCGGTTCGACCGCATCAAGACAGAAAAGGGTCGAGACGCCAGTTTGGACCCATGCAAGAAGAATGAAACATGACTGAGGCAATGACGCCAGCTTCTGATCCGGTGGAGCTCCGCTTTCAAGTGTTCTAAGCTGCCCGATGTAAGGCAACGCTCAACACATCCATAGTGCACGCCACCGAGTCCGTCCAACGCTGCCGCAGTCCACAACGCACCCGCCCAGAATCCATACTAGGCTCCCCATTATATGCTGTGTTCTGTGGTGACGCATGGTGTTTGGAAATAATTCCATGGGTGGTAACCTGTCCGGCCAGTCCGAACCTTATCCAACTCCCGCTCCACGGGATAGCAATGCCGTGCATGCATAGCAACAACTGCTCCAACGTCTCGCATCGAGATGACGCTCGGTGCCGAAAGGCCAGGCCACATCCCAAGATTGTTTCCATACCCGAAAGCTAGGCTCCATAGACTTGTTGGTCTGCTTGTTTGTCTGCTTGTTGCTCTGCTTGTAGGTCTGCTTGGGGTCTGCTTCGGGTCTGCTTGGGGTATGCTTGGGGATCTTTGTTGGTCTGAATATGGCACCATTCTCAACCGGCGTAGCTCAGTCAGAATCCAGTCTCTGTGGCTTAAGTTTGATATCCCAGAGTCACTCGATTTCGGGCCGTCTTCTAGACCTCCCGGAGCCCTTCTCGCAGCGGCTTCTGACTCTTGAACAAAAGCTCCGGCTAGCACCTCTAGAATGACTTTTTAGCACTGCAACTGATGGTATTGTAGCAAATGTAATTAGAGTGTCGACTGGTTGGGGAGGGTGCATGAAAAGGGTCTCTCGTCAGCTATATCTAGCCAATCACTTCCATTCGTCGCAAACCACACGTAGTCACCGTTGCCCAATCTGTAAAGTAACACACGCTCAAAAGTGTGCTTGGGGCTACCTCCTGGCTTACCACGTTATTGCCGTGAGCATCGTGCCCTCCACCCCATTCACGCTCTGAACGGATTGGCACTGGATATCACGCACGCAACTTCGCCATCCAGGCGCTCCAGCCGTCCAAATCTAACGCCTCATTCATGCACCGCGTATGTTCGTCACTCTTGTCTTCGCCAAAGAGCATATCGAGATCCTCGTCCTCCTCGAGCTTCCGCTTGTGCTCCGCTCTTTCCTGGAACCTCTCCTCCAACATGTCGGCGCAGTCGTGGAGAATATCAGTCCGGCTGAGCTCCTCCACGTAATCCACCAGCATGAACGCAGAAACAATTGCTTGTGGCTTGATGCTGCTGGTCCAGCCCATGCTTTCCGAGAGCGGAGAGCCGATACTCTTCAAACTTGTGGTGCCTTCTTTTTTGGGCGTATAAGCTTTAGACGACACCATCGATCCGCCTGCTTTATCTGTGCTGCGCTTCTCGTCCTCTTCTGAGAGCTCCAACAAGTTCGATAACGCCGAGAGACAGAATGCTTGTGGCTCCAGCTTTGAAAGTTCTCTGCGCTTCATCAATTTAGTGTCCACCTCTGCGGTTTCAAAAACATCCTTGGTGATGGGGACCGCGTGGTCCGCTACTGCCTTGTTCGCCTGCGGTGAGACCTCGTTGGGAGTTCCCTTGTTGCTGGAAGCTGCTGGCAAGCGAGGCGTAGGAACCGAGTTGGGAGTTTTGATCGCATTGGCCAAAGTAGCTGGCGTTGGCGCACTGGCTGCTGGCGTAGGGATGGCCGACGCCAGCAGCTTCTGCTTTTTCCGTGCTGACGTGGTCTTGCGCGTTGTTGCTTTGGTGCCCTTGGGTGGAGTGGCGGCAGGGACGATGGGGCTCAGTCCCACTTGCAAGTTCTTCTGATTCATCGCGTTTATATTATTACCGAGGAAGTGACTCTGCACATTGGATCCGTTCACCACATTACTTGCATTAGCATTAAAGCCATTTGATCCCATGTTTATGCCACTGGGGTTGCCTCCATTCGGATGCTGCATATTGGATACGGCCTGATTTGACAACTGGTTGTGAACCTGGTTTTGCATTTGGTTTTGCATTTGATTTTGCATCTGGTTCTGCATCTGATTTGGAGCCTGGTTAGCCATCTGATTTGGCATCTGGTTGTGCATTTGGTTGGGGATCTGATTTGGCACCTGATTAGGCACCTGGTTTGGCAATTGGCTTGGCACCTGATTAGACACCTGGCCGGGAATTTGACCGGGAATCTGGCCCAGGTTCGACATTCGGGCCTGCTGGGCCCTTCTGATATTGACTTGCTCTTTAACGTAGTCGAAATGCTTTTGGTACTGTGCTCTCATCTTCTCGAGTAACTCCGGGCCTGCGAGGTAAACGCCACGCTGGAGGCTTTCAATGATGTTTTTCGTCATGTTCTTCATTTGAATTAATCTTCGAGTACCCTCGACGTTTTTGGTTAGCACGAAAAAGTAGCTAAGGATACTGTCGACATTGGCATATTGCTGGTTTATTCTCACCATGAGCTCCGCAACTTGCGCCTTATCCTTTTCGGATAAAAGCAAAGTAACATCCTTTAGTTGCACAGAGCTGCGTGACACCTCCTCAAACATGGACCGTAACTTGGCTTTCATCTCTTCTGTGAGCGAGGGAAGAATAGGATTGCTTCGCTGCGGAACATTGGCGGTATTGGGTTCTTTGCCTGAAGAAACGTTTATATTGCCCTGCATGGTGTTCCTTTGCAAGTTAATCGCAGGGTTGAAAGTTTGATTCATGCTTTGAGTCTGGGCATTTTGGTTCATCAAATTCATGTTTCTCTGCAAGTTAACCGGCACCTGGCCTTGGCCTTGACCCTGGCCCTGGCTCGTGGGCATCTGGTTTTGATTTTGACCCTGGGCTTGCTGCATGCCCTGATTCTGATGCATTTGGGCTTGGTTTTGCCCCGGAGCCTGCAGGCCCATGCTGAAATTACCCATAACGTTGGGTTGAGGCTGCATCATAGAGTTAGGGGGCTGGCCTTTTTGCAGTGCCTTGAAAGCACTGAGTTTCTGGTGATAAATATATTTCCGGACAAAATTCAGCTTCAGAGCCTGATCCAAATTGGCTGACACCGAGCCGTTCTGTTGAAGCCGGCTCAAAAGAGCGATTGCATCGGCAGAGTACTTGACAAGGTCCTGGGACGTGATATGAATGTTTGCAGCCTTGGCCGCCGCGGCAGCTGCATTTTGCGCCAGTTGCTGTGGAAGAGCATTTGGCACCGACCCGGTGTTTTGCGGGGCTCCCTGAGACTTGTTGCGGAACCCCGAATTCATCTGCATCTGGTTCGCCTGCAAGGAGGAATTATCAAGGTGACTCATGTTACCCACACTATCGGAGGCCATACTTTTGTTCTGATTCAGAGGTTGGGGCTGGGGTAGGTTTTGACCTGAAGGCTGACCCATTTTCTGAGCAGGTTGAGCCATGCCTTGGGTCTGACCCATTTGCGCGTTCGACATGTAATTGGTCAGACCTGGCTGCCCCATGCGACGGAAATGCGCCAATTTCTCCTGCTGGTTCTGTCTCAAGGCCAATTGAAAGTGGGCATTGTGGATTTCCTTAATTATGGACATTGCCGATGCGGGAATGATTTTCTTCTGGAAACAATCATAGATCTGCGTCCAGGTATTGACGTTAGGCGGTAAATTGGGAATCTTAGCAAGCAATGCGGGAGGAATTGGCACGGTTCGAATCAAGGAGCTGATTTGCTGGATCTGTTGCTGGGTCGGCTGGAGCTGCGACTGCAGGGGAATATTCATCAGGGAGCCTTGATTGGGCCCACCGTTTAGACCAATGGTGCTGTTCTGGGGCATGTTCTGCTGTTTCATGGACATGTTGCGCACAGCGGGGGCCTGCTGCATCTGCTGGTTGTAGAGGTCCATGTTGAGGTTGCCCTGCCCTGTGGCCAGGCCGGCGCTCAGCGCCACATTCTGGCCCATGTTTTGGCTCATTTGTCCCATGTTCTGACCAAGTTGCCCCATCCCCTGTCCCATCTGTGGCATCAGGCTCTGGTTCTGGCTCATATTGCCAAGGTTCAGGCCCAGGCCCATACCCAGGCTGATCTGCCCCTGCACCTGATTCATGTTGCCATGTCCCGTTTGCCCGCCCATGTGGCCTCGAGCCTGGCCCATTGTACCATGGTTGATCTGCTGCTGCTGCTGCTGCTGCTGCTGCTGCTGCTGCTGAGCACCAGAACTCTGGCGGATGCCTGCCCGCAATTGTGTCACCTTCTGCTTTATCATACGAAGGTACTCCTCGCGGGAAGGCGACTTGAGGAACGTGTACTTCTCAAACTCCTGAGACATGCTGGTGGCCTTGGCCTCGTCATAGCTGGAGGTCTGGATCTCCTTGAGGGTCTGGGTAAGGATCTGGATGACTTTCTGGCGGTCGGAGGCACTGAAGGACGAGTGCCAGCTGCCGCCCAAGGAGTTCATTTTGCAAATACGTGTGTTTGCCCGCGGATCAAGGAGGACTTGCTTGGCACTTTTTTTTCCGCTGAAGAGGCGGTCTGGGTCGATTTTTGAGATTCTTTGTGTAGTGCGCCGCCAGCAGAACAGACTGCATATAGCCTGCACGTGCCGGCCCGGTTGATGCTGCAGCTCGGGGCCTGGCGCCTCGGGCTGCTTTTGGACACCTTTAACGAGAGGCCCTGTGGCTGATAGCCGATTCACCGGCCGGTGGTGGCCGAATCCGTGCAACGTTATAAGGGCAAATGGGCCGTCCTGCACACACGCGCCCCGCCTCTGACCTTGTGGGCCTGCATCCAGGCATCCTGATCCCTGGAGTTTCCGCTCTGTGGCTCCTGCAGAGACGCTGAATTCTGAACGCGGCGACCCACCCGGCGACGCGTATGCAGTACACCATTATCGATCCGTTTACCGAATGCCTCTGCTTCTGTTTGTGCAGGAACACCATTTCCCCGAAGCCTAAATCCTTACACCAGACGGACCGCAATGACCACGTACCATTACCCAATTTGCCCGTCCCGCCGGCCCCACAGATTGGTGCCAATCCGTACATCCCAGCGATGATCCCGTGCTACAAGAGCGCAGCACCCGTACACCCACCTCCAGCCGCACCTGCCGCACATACCGCCATAGCCGCGCCTCGCGGGGCAACTTATAAGGGCAACTTACAGGGGCAATTAGAGGTACACATTCTTGATGTTTTGAAGCGGTTTATGAGCTCGTGCCAATTAGAATGGTTAACGTGCATTCCAGAAAAGCATCATGCGAAAAACTGGCTGGGGATTTTAGGAGCAGGGCTGGAATACTAGTTGCATAGGAAATTTTAAACCCCTGAATGTGCAATAGTTCTTGTCTCCTCCAGGTCACGAATCATCAAGACTACTTTACGGGCTTCCAGGAGGAGGAATGAATTGATATAAGTCCGGTTTGGATGTGCCAATAGTGATTGGGACTGTGGGAGGACTTTTTGAGGCAGCACCGAGTTGAGAGGTTGCAAGTGGTTACTAATGTGACTGAGGTATTTATACAGGGAATTGATCGGGAGCTTCGAGCAGGGACTTTGATGGGGGTTCGAACAGGGACTTTGAGCAGGGAGATTAATTGCTTGCAATTTTGCTGGCATGTACTGGAGGTTCCACACGCTCCAGTAAGCCACAGCCGGTGACTCATTTATCGTGATCGCTGACTCGCCATGGTCTGTGACTTGGCATAACTGCTCCAAGTTCATGCATGGAATGCTAGTGATACGATATCCCACTCTACCTTTCGAACCGCAGCTACAGATAACGAGACATTGCCTTGGACCAGATAAACCACCCCTTGATGCATGAAGTGCCGCGTTTCCCTACCAGGCTAGGCAAGATCAAGATACAGTCAGAATGAGGGCGCTCTTGGAGTGTTCTCGCTCCACAACTCATGAGTCTACTTAGCGTGGATATATTCCCCAATTCTCCCGAGGTGTCCCAGGTCCATCGCCCCGCCAACGCATCACTATCGCAAGCGAAAGATGTTAAAGTACATGAATTTTTAATGAGAAAGGTCCTATTTCACGCCAGTCGTGTGACTGCTGCGGACTTTCAAGCATGGAGTATCGGACGAGTCCACCTAGCATTCATACCGAACACTCCGGGTGTACCGGAATCAAGGGAGACTTATAACAGCGTGAATGAATCGCCGGAATCAACCCAAAGCCTTGGATTGCAGCTCCATTTCAATCTATACAGACGTGCGAGATCGGGAAATTACCAAATGCTGCTGGAAGTATCACTTTCGTCTCGGGATGAATCATACGCCAGTTTGTGTCTGTGGGATAGTGGTCGGGGACACATCATGAGTTATGAGGCGGCGCAACCAGCCTAGACCGTGGCAAACGTGCGCTTGACGGCCTTTTGGTCTTCGTGGGCCCTTTGCTCCGCCTCATCAATGAACTCGGACTCGTGAGTTAATCGCCACTGATTCCTCTTGAACTGGAGACCCTGCGTGTTGTAGCCCAACTGGCCCGCTGCTCGCGACAACTCGGTCCGGAGCTGGTCTTTGACATTGATCAAGTGGGTGCGGAGCGCCTCGCTGCGCTGAGCCACCAACTCCTTGGCGTTGACCCGCATCACAAAAAATAGCACCTTGCATATCACCGCAAGATGCACGAGGTTGGCCAGTATATGCGACGTGCTGGTCCACACTTCAATATGGCGCAAGAGCTTCTTGGTATAGGAGAAAGGGAGCACCAAGAGCGCGTCCTCAAGCTGTGCCGCCCGGATCTTGATGAGGGTGGCCAACACGTACTCGTGCCCGGACATGCCGTACGCCATTAGAATGGCATTGGGTGTGGGCTTGTGGGGCATGGCTCCTTTGTGGGCCTTGTGGGCCTGTAACTGGTGCTCGTAAGCTTCGTTGGCGTCTAAGTCGGCCACTCCGATATCGAGTGCTTCCATTAACTTTTCACCGGCCTTTAATGTTTCCATGTTTTGCTTAGAGACTTGGGTCACGTCAAATTCTGTGTCGGCGTCCTCGGCTTGGTCCTGCGCCGGGGCACTTTGGTCGTTTTCCAAAGACCCCAAGAGCTCGCCCTCATACAACTCGTCCATTTCCTTTTCTCGTTCTTCCTCCAAGAACACCTGGTCGTTTGTAGCGCCCCATACACGAATGGAGTGGTCGTGCGAAGTGGACACGACAAAGCTGCCGCTCCGGCTCACCGCAAGACTCCATACCTCGGCCTGGTGGGCTGGCAACTTCTGAATGCACTGGAACTTGTCTCCGTCCCAATACTTAACCATGCCGTCCTTTCCTGCACTGAAGAAGTGGTGACTTTCAGGCAAGAACCGCACGTTCATGATGGAGTCCTCGTGGCCAAAGATGGACTTGTGGCAATCGCCGAAATCCATGCCCCAGATCTTGATGTTCTTGTCTGCGGACGATGTGATCAAGAGCTTGTTGTCGAAGGAAATGTCAATCGACAAGACCGGCAACTTGTGGCCGTAGAGGGTCAAAAACACCTTGAGCGTGTCGAGAAAAACCACCTGCACATTGTTGTTGAGCAATGACACCGCCAACATCTTGCCGTTGGGGGACACCCGTACACAGAGCACCTCGTCTGACACCTCCAAGGTCTGGGTGTGTGTAAGCTTGAGCGATGCGACGGTGTTGGTGGTCCCAGCCACGGGTTCGTGTGTCACCGCCAAGGCCCAGAACTTGACCTTCTTGTCGTTTCCACCCGTAATCAAGGTCTTGCCATCGGGGGTCAAGTCCATGCTCCAGATGGACGTGCCTTCTTCTCCAGTGGTGTGGGCTTCCTCCACGCTATCTATGAGCGAAGACGACGCCAAGTCGTAGAGCTCAAGGTTGCCGTTTTTGAAGCCAACTGCCACCAACGTGCCTCCGGGCAAGAATTTGCAGCAGAGCGCATAGCCCGAGTCTAGCCCAAACGTCCGCAACACGTTTTGTGTCTTGATATTCCACACCTTCAACTCGCCGTTCGAAGCCGTGGCCAACATGCGGTCGTCGTCGGAAATGTCCATGGCCCGAATATCGGTGCGGTGGCCCATGTGGTCCAACGTGTGGGTCTTGACCGGCACCACATCACGGGACTTTCGGGCAGAGTCGTCAAGCGGGATTTTCCAGTACTCCACGCTATTGTTGGTCAAGGCCACAAGCATCTGCAACTGCCGGTGCAGCTTCAGGGGAACCCACACACACGAGCGGAGCTTGGCCTGCAGCCTTAGCGTCGAAAGGGGCGTGATCAACATGCTAATTTCGGCGGCCTCGAGCTCCGCCACAATCTCCTCAGGCTCCATGCCCTTATCTTTCAAGCGCTTGCTCCGCTTGGCCATGCCTTTCTTGATCTCGTCCTCGCCCCTCACTCGGAATACTTCACAGGTTCGGTCGTTGTTGTGTAGGGAGAAGATCACGTGGGTGCCGCTGGGGTCGCGCAACAAGGTGAAGCCCACCAGCACACAGCGGGCCTTGCTCAGCTTCTCAAAGTCGCCTCGGAGCTGTATCTTTTCGCCATCGGGGGCGGCGAGCCGGAGCAGCCACACCTTGACCTGGTCTCGGGGGCCGCACGTGACGGCCATCATGCCGCTTGCGCCATTGGCGTCCGCCAGCGCCTCCTCCACGCCTAGCGCCCAGCATTCGCCCGAGTGCGCAAGATGTGTCTCCACGCACTGCTTGGCGCGTAGGTCCCAAACCTTCAAGAGTCCGTCTTTGGATGTCAGGACGAGGTAATCCTCGGAGGCGTCGGGGTCGACGTCGGGGTCCGGCCCGGCGGTGCCAGCAGCCAAATCGCTGCGCAAAAGTTGCATGCCGGTGATTTCGCCCTTGTGGCCCTTCAACTTGAACAAGCCCTCTTCGGCCACCAAGTCCCACATGATGATGGAGGAGTCACAAGAGCCCGACACTAGCCTTGTGCCGTGCATGTCAAACAGGAGCGAGGCCACGGCCGACTTGTGGCCCGAAAACGTCATGAGGACCGAGCCCAGGGTCATGTCCCACACTTTGATGGAGCCGTCCTTGTGACCACTGGCCAAGAGGTTGGCCTGCATGGTGTAAGCCAACACCACGATCTCGGGCGGCGACTTGGACGTGGTGGCATTGCTGGCGCCGGGCGTCACGCCGTCGGAGAGGCGGCTCAAGATTTCGCCCGTTTTGATGTCCCACACCAAGATGTCTTCTAGCGCGGCGGCGGCCGCGCGCCCGAGTGACTTGCCGGACTGGGAGCCGGCCGGGGGGAGCCAGAGGATATTGCTTTGGGCACAGATGACTCCAAATACGGATTCCTGCTCATAGCGGTCGTACGACTTGACCATGGTGTGCGGAGCAGAAGAGAAGGGCCGCGAGAAAAGCATCGCTGCGATGCGCCTCGCAAAGCCCGTACCTCCGGGCCCGGCCCCGCGGCACGTGACCCGTGCATTCTCCATCTGCAGTTTACCGTGCATTCCCCATCTGCAGTTTACCAGGATGTGTTCCTGGTCAGGAACTTCATGATATAACAGACTGCTTAGTCGTTGTTGGAACGATCCTCCAATGAAATTGGATTGAAATTCCGAGATTCGAGGAGGAATATAAATTTTCGACCCAATAACTGTTGGGGAGTCAGAGCACCCGCCGCCAACACTCATGCTATGTGATTTTCTCGGGGGGTTGCTGCTTTGTCCAAGGTTTTACTACTGTGCAGTGTGTCTCTGGGTGGCCCCAGCGCCTCTGCAACTTTGGGCACCCCACAATGAGGATCCAGGGGATGATCCTAGTCGTTGAGGTGATGCCGAAAACCCTTTGCTTGAAAAAATCGTCTGTGTGATATCAGAATCGTTGCCATATGATTCTAAAAGCCATTTGGTTGAACTTTGACTGCGAGGCTCGAACCACCCCAAAGAGTGCATGGATACACCAGGTGCTCGAGCTGCTGAAATGGCGCAGAATCGAGATATCCTGTATCCAGATTTGGTCCTTGGCTACTACAGAAACAATACAAGAGATCCTCTTTGTTTCAAAATATCGATGTCGGATCCGCCATGGGCAGTGCGCTAGCCATGGAATACAATTGATCAGTGACGTGCAGTTCCAAGAAACCGTCGATACCTCACATGGAGAGGCTTGCCGACCGCCTATCTCCGGCGCATAGACGAGGTGGCACCAGCCCAACTAATTGGGTGCAAGGCCGGGTGTCTTGTATGCAGGAACCCCGCCTCAGACGCCACTTTGGCCCGAGGATAAGCCCGTTTGGACTTGTTTGGCAATTAGGGCTGCCTGGCCGTTTCCCGCACCCACTTTGACCAAATGTGGAGCCCTCGTGCCCCACGCCGGCGGAAAGGGTGCAATCAGGACCACTCTCTTTGTCCTGGGCCAATTTTCAACCAGAACGTTTGGATGATCCTAGTTTTAGGGATCAACAACTACTCCTTCTCTTCAGGACTTGACGTTAATCAAAGAATATACTTAGAGTACACACCAAAATCATCATATGGATTTATAGGTCGGTTTTTGTTTTATGAGTAGTAAAGTCCACAGCAACGGCCTGCTCTATTGTACATTACTCTTTTCATGTCGAAGTTCCTGCTCTGCATACCGTCCAGCCAGCCAGACGACCCGCCAACACCTCACTTGAACACATCCAAGAAACCAACACCAGGCCTGGCGGACAGACATGCGGGCTAAATGCGTACCACCAACGGGAGCACATCAGCGCAATAGGGGCACGCTGCATAGCACCAAAAGGGGGACTGATCCGAATCGACACTTGGCCTATAAGCCCAAAGCACCCAGCGTCCGTGGAGCCAACCAGTGGCAAACACACTAGGGTTGCGGTGGGCGCGGCAGCGGCCCTAAGTGTTGAGGCCCTAACTGTTGAGGCCCAAAATGGAGCCAAGCAAAGAGCCGCCCGTGGCAGTGGCGGAACTCAGCAACTCTGAGCTCAGCGGTTCAGCTTCCACGCCCTGCGCACTGTCGGTGGCATCGCCGTCCCAGCAGTAGGCCTCAAAGCACAGCACGCACTCGGGCGAAGGATCAAGGCCAGCGCGTTCCTGCTCACGGCGGATGATGGCACAGCCCAAGCACGTGCTCCACGAGGCATCCTCGGAGAAGTTGCCCATGGTGGAGGTCTCAAAGCCGTTGCGGATCATGGCCGCGGACTGCGCCGGCGTGTAGCTCATTTTGAAGGTGCTGACGTTGGACCCATACAGGTAGTGCACGTTTGGCACATACACCACCAACGGAATGTCGGTGTCCACCATGCCGTTGTCGTGGTAGTCGGCCAAATCCGAGAGCCGCGACGCATTGCACCCGTAAAACACCGGCCGCTTGGTGAGGCCCTCGTCCAACATCACCTCCACCGGCGGCACATGCGGAAACGCGTTGCCGTGGCCCTGCAGCGTGAACTGCCGCCGGTACGTGTGCACCAACGAGGTGCCGTTGGGCCAGTTGGTGTCGGTGTCAGCCGAATTATCGTACGACACAATGACGTCCACGTCACGCGCCGCCTGCAAAAACGGGTAGTAGGGCACGTTCTGCTGGTCCTCGCCGCCGTCGGCCAAGCGCAACACCGCGTCGTTGATGATGGAGTCGGAGTCGCCATATTCGGTGTTGTAGAACGGGTTGGGCGAGTAGGTGGCGATGTCCGCTTCGGCTTCCAGCACCGAGCCGATGATCAACGCCAACAACTTGCGGAGCGGCCACACGAGCTTGGCCTGCTGGTTCAAGCGCAAGAGAACCTGGTTGAAGATGGACGACGAGGTGCCGAGGAAGAAGCCCGCATTGTCGAAGTTGGTGACGCAGTGGCTGGTGTTGGGCCGGCCGTTGTCGAGGCTGGTGCCCAAGTAGCGGTTGTCGGCAAACGACCGGAGCGAGGGGTCCCACGAGCCCAACTCGTGCGGCGAAATCTCAAACACCGTGGAGTTGAGGTTGACCTCGAGCTTGCCCGGGGTACGGCCGTTGGCCAAGATGAACGGGTACGGCATCAGGTGGTTCTGGAAGCTGGGCATCTGCGTGATCCCCGTCCATGTGATGTTCTCGCCGCCGCGGTACACCTGGTCCTGGTCAAAGAACTGGTACAGCAACGCACGGCCCCACACGTCGGTGATGGAGTAGTCGAAGCCCACGTGCTGCTTGGCGTCGACCGCTTGCCGGAGGTGGTTGTAGTAGGCGAGCGTTTTGAGCAAATTCAAGCCGTTGGGGTTGAAGATGGAGTCGTCCAAGTCCCAGATGGCGCCGTCGCTGTGCAAGATGTCGGCCACGGAGATCCAGTTGTTCAAGGCCAACGTGCCCACTAGCCAGCTGCCGCCCGAGAGCCCGGCCATGTACGTGGACGCTTGCAAGAGGCCGCCGAGCCCGGCGCGGTTGGAGGGCGCGTGGCGGTCGTCTAGCGCAAGCATCTGGCCTGCGCCCGCGAGCATGGCCCGGTAGCCGCCGCCGCTGAAGGCCAAGGCCACGGAGATGTTGCGCTCGGCGTTGGCCACGAAGTCCGCGGCGTCAAAGTCCGAGAGGTTGGCCACGGTGCTAAGGAAGTGCACCAACTTGGCGTTGGTGAGCTCGTGCCTGTTCTGGACATAGAGGCGCTCGCTGCTCGACACGTTGTTGGCGGGGCGCACAATGGGCGCCCGGGGGCACGCGGTCTTCTTGGGGGCGTAGGCCAGGCCATGGCCAAAGTAGGCGTCGAAGCTCTTGGTGTTGGTGACCTGGGGCGCGGTGCTGACGGGCTTGCCCAGATGCGTGACGATGGCCGGCTGGAGGTTGGAGGTGGAGTCTTGCTGCCAAGGCCACTGGAAAGCATGGGTGGCTGGGAAGGAGCACAGGAGAAGCGCCGCCGAGTAGACGACAAGGGCGAGCTTCATGGTGGCGCTTGAGGCGAGGTCCGGGCGGCGGTATATATGGCTGCAAGGCCGCACGGAATGCCGCACGGTTGCTGTGGGCACACTTCCCAAAGCGGCAATAACATGGGATGCACGGCCTGCACGTGGCCGGCCTATCTGCCAGGTTTGCGCGGGCCGAGGGGCGCTCCCCGAACTGTGCAGGCCGCTCCCACAACTGTGCAGGCCGCTCCCACAACTGTGCAGGCCGCTCCCACAACTGTGCAGGCCGCTCCCCAACTGTGCAGGCCGCTCCCCGAACTGGGCAGGCCGCTCCCCAACTGTACAGGCCACTCCCCGAACTGTGCAGGCCGCTCCTTCCAACTGGGCAGGCCTACCCCTCGCAACCTATCCTCCCAACCGGGGAACTCTCACACCCTCCAGGCACGCTCGCCCGCAAGCTCCTGCTTGGGCCCGGACTCTCAACCAGCCGTTCATGCGCGAGTGAGCCCTCATTCCCCATGGGGCAGTGTTTTCCCAATGCCGGCGCGCGGTGCAGCCTGCCAAGTGTCCCAGCATTTGCAAAACAGTATGTCTATTTCTATAGAAGGAAAGGACAATCAACAAAACGATCAAATGAAAAGAGTTGAATACAAATCATGCATGTGATTTTTGCCTGGTTCACGTTTTTGCAACCTCTCTGCGATAGACGCGGACTTTTCCTGGTCTAATCCGGAATTCGGTCCAAAATGAGAATGTATTGTAAAGGACTAGTCGAAAACGCGCCCTCGTCACTACAACAACTCAATCAGGAGGTAGAAGGAGGGACATAATCTGATCCTTTCGGGTCACTGACAATGTAGGGACCCATATTCCACCACCTGGGCACTTTGCATAATGCATAAAGGCTTGGCACTAGGCCCCATCGTCAGTGCCTCAAAATCCTCATGGTGGTCACCCAACACGACCAGTACCCACTGAGAATGCCTCCTCCTTGAAAAGGAATCGCTTCAGCCAAGTCTGGTATTGTCACGACTATCCACATTTGGACTTAAATAAAAGTCCTTCTATCTTCTTGAAAGTCCGTCATTTAATTGGCCGATTCGGAAACAGATGGAATATTCCCTTGATTATAAATACATGATTCTCCATCTTACTGTAAGGAATTGATATAAACGGGGTATGGTGGAGAGCTCTATTACACCGTAGTGGATCATAGCAAGCACATTGCGAAGGAACCCTTTTATATTCAGGAGTCGTTCACAAAGAATGAAGTGGGCCATCCGTCTGGAATGCATCAGCACGTTGTCCCATCGAAGCAACGCCTCGGACGGCACACAGCTGCAATGACATTACTCGGAATAGCCCGGCAAATCCCCAACATTAAGCAATGGGCGGACATGCGACGGATTCCCGACGGCGGAAGAGGCACCGCCGCAGCGGCACCTTATTGCGTTCCCTTTACGACGCCTGTGCTATACTCATTAGCCCCTCCAGGTTTAGAGCTCTTTCAGATTGCCCTTCAGATTGCCCTTCAGATTGCCCTTCAGATTGCCCTTCAGATCGGGTTCGAGATTCAAGTATGCGTGCTACCCAGATGGGAAGCTAGTATTGACACGTTTCGGCCGGTCATTGCTGGAGCTCATTGTGGACCCGCCGGCAGCTACGAAATCGCTCGACGAGATCTTCCATCGCTGATAACGTTTCAAGCCGCATCCACCTCCGCTGTGGTGGTGGAGATTTCACCAAAAGACCTAAACCTTTGTGTACAAAGACTTTGACGGGGTCTCGAATTCACTCAGCTTTGGCGCCAGCACGCAGCTCACCAGCGCCGTGCTTCACTGCGCCATAGATCTTCTCCATGGACTCCAAAGTCTCGGCCGCTCTCACAACCATGGCAATGATCTAAAGGAAGAAACGGTTCTCCGTCTTTACTTCACGACTACCCCAATTGGCCGCTCTGCTCACAGAATACGTGCTAAATCGCAACATTTTCGGACTTGAAGGCAAACGCCCTTTCGAAATGGCCCCGGCTACTGTCCGAAAGCACCGGCGAGCTTGAATGTCCAGCTCCTCCTTATCTAATCACGAGGAAGCAGAAAGGACCTTGGGACCGCACTCGTCAAGCCGCAGTGGCGGCCCATCAAGCAACTTCCCAAAAATCCCGACGTTTCGACCGAAACCACAGGGCCTTCAATTCATGTGGGTCCACAAGGCTACGCGGACATCAAGTCACTCGCTGGACTTTCGGAACCGCACCGCAGAGCTTTTTGCGGAGATCGGGTTCAGATTCAAGAGCTCTCAAGTCTCGGCAGAACAAGCTTCAAGCGAGTCTTTGAAAGCGTTGAGGATTCTGATTTTGCTGAAGGGTACCTTGGCCCGACGTCTATCAAACGCCATTGCAAGAGTGGATTTAGACTGCAAGCGTGGATTTAGTATTCATTGAGCACGCAAGACAACTTGTCAGGGCAGAAGGATGCGGCTCCGTAAACACCCTTGGCTCCGTCGGTGTTGACGGCTTTATAGTCAGTCAATTCACAGCTTGTACCAAACAATTCACCGTGGTTGTCACAGTCCACGCTGTTTTTCACAACACACGACAAGGAGGAGACAACACAGTCACAAACATTCTTGACTGGAGTTGGAGGCGAAAAGCCTTCCAGGTGGATGCCGAAGATGGACACTGCAAGGTAGCATTGGAGAAAGATCAAATTTACTGGACTTGATGGAGATGCTCAATTTTGGGAGTAGTATGAGTAGTCAGCCAAGGTCTTAATGCTGTTTCCATCGACGGAAACAAGACCATCATTTTCCAAAGTACATGTAAACAATACCACCAGACCAAGCGTCGGTCATGTCACTGCCGCGAAGGGTTTCGATTTGAAACTTTCTGGATGTCTGTCCAATCGCTCGCCTCCAAAACGCAAGTTTGTCCACGTCGTTGCGCCTTTTCCAACCCCGGCGATTTTCACCGAGCATTGGAGAGGGCGCAGAAGTTGACCCACATTCAAAGGAAATCTCTAGCTTTCTTCTCCTTTTTTCCACTTCGTCTAGCAACTTTGGGCGGCCATGTAAAAGGTATGGGTAGGGCAAGTCATTGTACAGGACACAGCTGTAGAATAATTCCTGGTCCGCGTTGAAGCCTGGTGCACTTGGTGCGCCATAGGTTACCGTGCACATGTGTCCAGTGGAGATCAAATGAACCGGCAATGGAGTTTGTGCAATCAAAGAGCCAAGTGTATACTTTCTCATCACGCTCAATCACACTTGCATAGTATCTAGCGGGTCTGGTAGGAGCCGTCTCCAGTGGTCCTCCTTGGTTGCTTCGATTACCGGTGGAAGGAAGGCGAGCGGCACGCCTTATATATGTGAGAGTTAGCCTTTTTCCTCTGGGGAAGGCCAACTCGCTTTTCTGCTAATCTGCTTGCGTGCTATCCCCTGGCGTTGCACGTGTTCGGTCTGCGGCCTTCAACATGTTAGAACTCGACTGGTTAGTGGGCCGGGATGACTAATAAGTTCTTGATAGCATGGTGCGTATTACCTAGAATAGACGAGGAACTCCCTGGCAACTTTCTGGCAACTTCCTGGCGTATGACAGGGAGGAAAACCTCCCTTATATACCTTTGGTAGATGCAATCCTGCATAACCCTGAAACATATGCACCTAACATGCAGGTGTTGCCCCCGTAAAATCGTTTCCCAACACAACAACACCTGGAGTTCCATCTGCGTAGCCTCAGCACCTCTGATCAACCCGTGCAAAACCCTCGACGCTTGCGTCATGCAAGCTTCTGCTCACTAGATGGCCATTGTGCTGCAACTTCATTCACAGCTATACCATCACTTCTAAACTGCTTCTATGTTGTTTCATGTAATCGTTAGGGCTTAAAGATGTTGACGTAATCGCTAGTGCTTAAAGACATTTTCTTGTGTGAGACACTTTGGTGAGTCAGTGCTACGGAATGAGGGAGTTTTGTTTCGGGTAGAATCTCCGTCACGTGCCACAACTATAGCGAGGTTTGAGCCATAGAAGAGTTCATCAGCTCTGCCAGCGTTCTGGGAAGCGAAAAGAGATGCAAATAGAAATATTAAAAACTACAAATAATGAAAAAAAAGAATGACTACTTTGCTGAAACAATGATGCTACTTTGCTGTAACAATGATGCTACTTTGCTGTAACAATGATGCTACTTTGCTGTAACAATGATGCTACTTTGCTGTAACAATGATGCTGGAGCTTCAGCAAACTGGATCATTCAACTGTCCTACTCAACCAGATTTCAGGCGGTACAGTCTGAAGTAATGAAACCGGGCGGTAAAACCATACGGTATACGTCTCTACTGGACACTATTCCAGGTGTGCTGTGTCGACGCTTTGGGCCCTGCTCGATGATCTTGTCCCCAATACATTGTGCCGGTATTGCACTGTTTTCTGCACGACTCGGCCATCGGAAAATACAGTCCCCATTATACACTTAGGTGGCGGGCAACTGCTTAGACGGGGGATTGTACGGGTCGTGCGCAAACCATAAACGATGTATTGTTATATATATTTTTTTTGTCGTGCGCGAACCATACATGGAGTAGGTAGCATACAAGACGTCAAGTCACCAATCCCACAGTAAAGAGCTCCACCGGTACGCAATCACCACCAGCACATGCCAGCCTACGGCAACGGAAATATAGTCATCGCGGAGCCCGCTCTATATTAATTCCCTAATGTACAAAGGTCCGGAGACATGCAAGTGTGGTGCCACAACATTGCGTGGCTACCGGAGGCTTACTCAGCCATTTCAACATCGCCCAACGCAGTGTCCTTCGATACTGCCTCTGCAAGAGCCTCGGCGGCTGCCTGAGCCTGGTGGGTGGCTTCTTCCAGGTCCTCAATGCTTCTGACCATCTCTGGTTGGCCGGCAATGCGGATGGAGACCGAGTTGGCCTCACGATCCACCGCCGTGCCTTCATTGGGGATGATCAACTCGAGCTCGCCGTTCTCCAAGAACGATGCCTTGATCTGGTCGAACTTGACCACCTTGTCGAACTGGAACCGCTTCTCAAACTGGATCTCCTGGTTGCGGAACTCTCGAATGAGCGCCTCGGCGTCCTCGCCCACTTCTTCCGCCGAGTCCGAGTCCGAGCTGGACTCCGAGTCTGACGAACTGGATTCCGAATCTGACGAATCTGACGAATCTGACGAGCTGGACTCCGAGCTGGACTCCGAGCTCGACTCTGAACTGGACTCCGAACTCGACTCCGAACTCGACTCTGAGTCTTTCGAAGTGCCATTCTCCTGTTCTTCGTCTCCCTCATCGTCACTCTCAGCCGTGAAAGTGAACTTGCCGTTGATGATCAACTCGTTCTCATTCTTCAAGAAATTGATTCGCAAGTCCTCCTGGTCAAGTGAGGGAAACCGGAGGGTCAATTTGTAAGTGTGGTCGTCGAGGTCCACCAACTCGCAGTCCTTGGAGTCCTCCAAATCCTTGCTCAAGTCGATAATTTGGAACTCCGGCTCATCGTCGTCAACCTCGTCGTCCGAGTCATTGGCGAGAAGCAAGTCCTCGTCCGATTCGCTTGCGAGATCCAACTCCTCGTCCGTCGAATCGTTGTCGCTATCATAACGATCGGGCAAGTCAAACCGGTGCTTATAGATCGTGACGCCCTCATCATCGGAGGATTCCGACGAAACGTCCATGTCGATGGCGTCTTCATCTGAGCTGCTGACTTCATGTCCGCTGGACTTGGCTACCTGCACCAACGCTTGCTTGAGCTGATCTAATTCTTCTTCAGAGTCAATGTCGATGTCGGAATCGTCTTGGATTTCAATGTCTGTGATGGATTCAGATTCGGACGAAGATGAGGAGCTGTCCGAATCGGAAGACTCCGAGTCGGAAGAATCCGAGTCTGAAGTGTCATCAGAATCACAATTCTCGCATGACTCGCAGTCAGACTCAGACTCCGCGCCGGGGTAGATGATGATTTCCTTGTCAATGTCAGACTCAGACTCAGACTCGGACCCCGAGGCAGCAAGCAACAAAACGTCCTGCTCCATGTCAGAGTCAGAGTCAGAGTCAGAATCAGAGTCAGACTCAGACTCAGAGTCCGACTCGGACACCAACACAAGTTCCTGGTCCGTATCAGAGTCGGAGTCAAAGTCAGATGCGGGGAGCAAGACGAGCTCCTGCTCACCTTCTGACTCCACCTCCGAATCAGAGTCGAATTCGTAGTATCTGACCAAGTCGTCGTTAACGTCTCTCAATACGCCTTCAACAAGCATGGAGTCCATGGCCTCGTTCTCCAAAGCTTCGTTCATGTCCACGGCGTCGTCTTCTAAAATGTATATGTCGTCAGATTCGGAGTCAGATTCTGACGCAGCGACTCCGACCACGTCTGCGTTGGCATAGTAGTTGCCTTCCTCATCGAAGAAGCCATCTTCGTCGTTAAACTCGTCATACGCCTGGTCGAACTGCCCGTATTGATGGCCTCGACTGCGGTCGTTTTCGTCAAGGTCAAACCTGTAAACCTGATCCGGGGAGTCATCGTCCGAGGGGGCGAAGCCGTCATACTCGCTTTCTGAGTCCTCCGAGTTGGATTCGGTCAAAGGCTCTTCGATGTACACCTCACCAGAAGGCTGCGGGTATGGGTACTTGGCATACCTTCTGTTTCCATAAGACTTGTGAGGTTGGTTTTGGTACCTGGAGCCATATTCAGGGGCGTACCCGGCGCCAAATCTATGGTCAGGTCTGCTTCTCCTATGCTGGCGGGACTGCTGGCGGGAGTACAGCCTGTTGTAGTGGGGAGCTGGCCCGGACCGCAGAAAGTATGGTCCATTTCTGTGAGAAGATCTGGAGGATTTCCTGTTGTACTTTGGATTGCGGAACAGCATGCTTGGTGGTGAAAACAATGGGGAGAGAGCACTATTTAACGTTTTGCAAGGAAAATCTTAGCGTGGAGCGCGATGAGACGTGCGGCTCGCGCAGCTACCGCTTCGGACCGCACACAGGTTGCGCGCTGCGTTGGCGGCTTTGCATGCAGGCCGAGCCCCTTTTCCGGAGTAACACCCGTGCCTCTGCTATTTCGCGTGGGTTCCTTGGAATTCCATGGACTTCCATCGAGTACGCTGGAACTTCGGCTGTGTGCAGTCTGCGTCATCGCGCGCGCTCATTGGCTGTCCCATGCGACGCGTTACAGTCGCCACTGAAAATGCAACGCCTCCATGCATGGCGTACGCGTACGCAGGCGGCGGCCCCGCCATTCATGCGCTTAGCGGAGAAACCCCAGCTCGCCGACATTTTTCACTCTGGCTCACATGACCAAGACTGGGCACTATCGAAATCTGCACCGGCAACCAACACTGCGTTTTTTTCCGGCTAGGATTGCCGGCCCGTGGATGTACGGGTGCTGGTTAACCTTCAAGTGGGCTGGTCTAGGGTGTACGGACGCGCGGGTCCCAGGTCTGCTGATGTACCGCTGTTTTTCCGGCACGTGCTGCGACAAGTTACCCGGACCCGCCCCCGGGTCTATATAAGTGCGCGGTTCCCCTGTAACCCAGGATTTTCCCAACAAATCTCTTTGCCATTTGGCTTAGATCAAGTGTAGTATCTGTTCTTTTCAGTGTAACAGCTGAAACGTCATCATTGATGACATTCTTATATTGCAATTTTTGGACCGGAAGCTTCAGTGCCTGATGGGCTTGCTCACACACTGGGGCACAGTGTCGTTACCGTTCCACCTTGGGTTTCTGACGCGAATTTTAGTTATGCTTTGTGAGGACATAAAGCGTGAGTAAAATGGTTCGGCCTCCAATGTCAGCGGCTAAACAGGTGACGACCGTTAAATAGCGACCGATAAATAGACGGCACTCCCATCTGCAAAGAGAGCCGCCGTCGGTAGCCCGTGCTCTGTACACGTGCGCGGTCACGTGGCATGCGCCCATCTCAACCCCCCTCTGTAAAGCCATCTGCGGTGACATGGGCGATACAGGCTCAGAGCCACCGGCGGGACTCTTTCCCCAGATAAAGCCCGCAGACGAGCGGCTCGGAGATCAAATGGACTCCGTGGATTCCATCCATTCCCCGCAGAATCCCGTGGCGCCTAACGTCATTGCCTTCCCAGTCGATGCGCCACGCCTTGAAAGTGATGGTGACCTGGAGCAAGACTCAGGCTCAGTCCTGGGATCAGACTCTCTCAACACGGATTTGGGAATCCAGCAAATCTTCGACGACTATCAAAACCGACGGCGAGGCGGTCATTCCGAGCCCTCCAAGAGCGCCACGCCGGGGAGTCCAAAGCGGCAAAACCAAAGACCTTTCTCCCGCAGCCAAGGGCGGCTTTTCCCCAAAATCAAGGCGATTTCAGCCGGAGCCGATTCCACGACATCCACGCTTCTGCTGTCTCAGGAGACACAAGCGGCCCTGGCGGTCTGCAATGACTGGGACGGAACATCGCTACTGTTGGTGAAACAGATGATGGCCGCGGGCGAGGCTAGCAACTATTTGCGGGAGCTCCAAGCCAATCCTACATGCAAGTTTCCATACGTGGCGTGGTATGAGGCTGGGGCCCGAGACAGGGGCGATACAGGGTCCATGTTTGGTGTTCTGAACCTTGATGAGTACAGCCAGTTCGTGGAGTTGACCAAGTGGAATCAGCGAATTGCAGACAAGGTGGCAGCGATGCTGGGCACCGGCAATAAGCCGCTTCAAGTATTGGATGCGCACGAGTTCCAGGCATACCACCAGAAAAACCTCGACAACAAAGACCTCGACACCAAAGACCCTGATGGCAAAGACCCCGATGCCGGAGGGGCCTGCCGGCGTGCTAGTGCGGGACGCGGCATGGCCAAGCGGCGAACAGGTCCCGTGTCCGTGGAAACAGCGAGGGAAAGCCGCTACCTCCACCGAAGTCTCAAAGTGCGCCATCTCCAGATGATCCTGTTGGGTGGAACGCTAGGAGTCGGGCTCTACTTGAATAGCGGAAAGGCACTTTCCATTGCCGGCGGGTTCGGCACGCTCTTGGCCTTTGTCTTGGTGGGCCTCTTGGTCATGGCCACGGTCAACTCATTCTGCGAAATGGTGACGTTTGTGTCGGTGGTGGATGGCGTCTCGGGACTCTGCTCGCGGTTTGTGGACGAGTCGTTTGGGTTTGCGACGGGTTGGCTCTACTTTGTCAGCTTCTCTTTGGGCCTCGCTGGCGAGGTCGTGGCCTCCATCATTATCTTGAGTTGTTTTCCGGGCGCCAAGATCGGCGTGAATGCAGGCTCCACCGCAGGCTTCACCACGTTGTTTTTGGGCACATGTCTTGCGAGCAACATGATCCCTGTACTGATATTTGGTGAAATCGAGTACTTTTGCAGCTTCTTCAAGATGATCCTCACGCTTGGGGGCATCATCATCATGATTGTCATCAACCGGGGCGGCATGGGAGAGCAAGGCGTGATTGGGTTCAAGTACTGGCAGCACGGCCGCTCGGACTTTGAGCAGAACATCATCTTCGGGCTTTTCCGGCCGTCGTTTGATCTTTCCAACACGGGATCAAGCGACTCGCCTCGCGCCATTGGCGGCGACTTGGGCCGCTTTCTCGCGCTCTTGGCGGCCATCAACATTGCCGCTTATGCCTACAGTGGCACGGAGATCGTGTGCATCGCCGCGTGCGAGGCCAAGGACCCCCGCAAGGCGCTTCCGTCGGCGACCAAACGCGTGTTCTGGCGCATTTTGATCTTCTATTGCTTGGCGCTGTTCATGGTGTCGTTGAACTTGTACGCGGCCGACCCGCGGCTTCTCCGCTACTATAGCGGGATGCTGGCGGTGGCGCCCGGCGCAGTGAGCAGCGACCGCGTGGTCCAAACGGTGGGCGGCAGCAAGTGCAAATACCCCATTTCCTCCTACAACGCGCTTGGCAGTGGGTTGCAGAGCCCCTGGGTGGTGGCGTTCCAAAGCGCCGGGCTCTGCAGCTGGGGCGTGGGCGGCAACATCTGCTTGTTCATGTTTGCGCTCTCGTGCGGGAACTCTCATTTGTACGTGTCGTCACGAACAGTGTTTTCGTTGGCGCTCCAGAATATGGCGCCGAGTTTCCTCAAGCGGTGCAACCGGTACGGCACGCCGTACTATGCGGTGCTCATGTCCATCATACCTGCTCTTCTCTCATACACGTGCGTGAAGCGGCAGTCCACGGTGGTGTTCCAGAACTTGACGAGCGTGATCTCGTCGTCCGGCGTGTTTGTGTGGTTTGCCATGTGCATCTCGTTCGTGCGGTTCTACTACGGGCTCCAGAAAAGGCCTGACACCGTGGGCCGCGATGACCAGGCGTACCCGTACAAGTCGCCTCTCCAGCCGTACCTGGCGATTTTCGGCATCGTGGGGTCCGCCATCGTGCTTCTTTCCATGGGCTTCGTGGTGTTTTTGGACGGGTACTGGAACACCATGTTTTTCTTCTCCAGCTACGGCACGCTCATGGTGTTTGCCGTACTATACATGGGCCACCGGGCCATCAAGGGGTCCAGCTTCCTGCACCTAGAAACGTTGGATTTTGATAGTGGCCGCCGAGAGAACGACATCTACGTTTGGGATGGTGGCAGGGAGTACAACCGAAGGAGTGCGAGGGACGTGGCGCACAAGCTTGTGGGCATGATTGCGTGAGGGCCAGGAGTGCAGGGCTCGCTCAACCTAAGTCATTTGGGAGAACTTCTTTGACCTCTTTGACCGCTTCATTTGTGGCTCCTCCCACCTACCAGCCTTCCAAATGCATCATGATCATTATGGTTCGTGCAAAGATGCAGTTTTCATTGCCCGCTATGAAGTGCTCACCAGATGACATTGATCTTGCTCAAAGCTTCGAGGAGTACATTCACACTGGGCAGGATACCAGGCAAGTGAGCCTTCTGCGAGAGAAGGAAAGTTTTAAGCGTATTGTGCGGTGCCCGTGGCCCTTGCATGGGCCGCCCAATATTCACCAGGGGCGCCCAATATTCACCAAGGGCGCCAGATGTGGCCAGGCTACTAATGACTTTAATGTGGACCAATGTCGACTGATGAGATGATTGTTAGATCCACCATGGGCAGCGCGCTACCCATGGATACCCAATTAACCTGCGACGTGCGGTTACAAGGGGAACCGTCGATACCCCGCTGGAGAGAGACGTGTCCAATCCAGACCGGCACGTCCAATCCAGACCGGCACGTCCAATCCAGACCGGCACGTCCAATCCAGACCGGCACGTCCAATCCAGACCGGCTATTTGCGAGGCTCAGCTGTACCCCCAGGTTCAGCATCGTGGTTTTACCCAAAAGCAACGTCGTGGTTCCCTCGCCTGCAGGACAAATGCCGCCTGTGGGGCCAATTGGCCTACTAATAAGCCAGATTGGGACTTGTTGGGCCATCAGGGCATCTCTGCCGTGTCCCAACACCCCGCTCTTGCCGAAGATGGTGCCATCGTGCCCCACGCCGGCTTAGTGGACGCATCGTGCGGCCCGGGCCAGTGTTTATCCATATAAGTTAGGATTCTCCGTTTTAGCGATCATCAACGAACACACTTCTCTTAAGTACTTGACGTTAAACAACTAAACAAGGATCTAACAATTTCAATGTAGACTACTTAGAGGAGACTATAATGATGTTGTAGACTATAATGATGTTGTAGACTATAATGATCTTGTAGACTAATGATCTTGTAGACTAATGATCTTGTAGACTAATGATCTTGTAGACTAATGATCTTGTAGACTATAATGATGTTGTAGACTATAATGATGTTGTAGACTATAATGATCTTGTAGACTATATTGATCTTGTAGACTATAATGATCTTGTATACTGTAATTAGATTGTCGACTGAGGGACTATAATTGACTCAAATCCCCTCGGGCATAAACCATGGCTTGATTGTGGGCCTTAGCATACAACTGTTGGTACACAATATGTAGTGTTCAGTGTCTTTGGGTAGAGTACTTGAAAACTTGTAGAGTACTTGTAAATTGTAGAGTACTTGTAAACTTGTAGAGTACTTGTAAATTGTAGAGTACTTGTAAACTTGTAGAGTACTTGTATATAGTGTGGTGTAAGTAGACCATAATGTGAAGCAGAAGGAAATGTAAAATGTATATAGACTACAATTGTAGACAGGATGATTCCAAGTCGGCGTCGTACATGGGTGTGAGACCGGTGAGAGCCACGTAAAATGTCCAGTGGTGGCCCTGTTAAATAACACAGACATTCTATCATGAAGACATGTGGACTTCGTCATAATCATCATCAGATACATCGGTGTTAGCTTGTGCGGGTCTGGTTCTAGGAGGCATCTTGGACACTCCAACCTGGGTTGGTATGATTACTCTTGAAGTTTGCAGGCAGCTTTCCTTTTGTATTTGGTGATTGACATTCACCCATGAAACAATGTGCTCTAGTCGTCCACGTACGCCGCTTTAGGAAACCACATGTGTAGTGGCTAAGAATGGCGCACCCAGTCGTTGGTCTTCAACACAATTGGTTTAATGCCACCAGCTTCGAGTTCGAAATGTGGACTCTGCTACGGCAAGTGCTAAGAAGAAACTGTCCTATAAGATCCAAGAAATACCCGGCATTGTGTAGAAACGCTGGCCAGACTGCGCCGCGTCTTTCGTGATTATCGTAAAAGGTACCAAAGGGGGTCTGAAATGGCCTCCGAGTGACACAGATACCGCCTGACGCATGGGATAGACCCCTTTTTTGAGAAGACTCGGATTTGGTATTTTGGCGGCTTCTCCTTCAAGTGTACGGGCAGTGGATGTGCACCCAGGACCGGATTGCACCCAGTGAAGTTATTTGCACCCAGCGCAGTTATTTGCACTTGTACGAATCGGGTAGCTTCTTATAACTCCAGGTGCACCGTAGTTAAAGCAGAAACCATAAACTTGATGGTAAGGGCACTGCCCAATCACAACTACTACGGTTCGCCATCCAGACGGGTTCTATGCCCTTGAGCCCAGAGGCGTGCGAGAAATCCGCTTTTGAGCAGTCTCAAACAACTCTTTTCCACTTGGCGGCCAAAGGATCTAAAAGACGGTGTAAAGCGCGATAGGACTAATAGTGCACCATATGTTGGACAGCGCACAGCATAGTCACATCCACCATGGGTCGTGCGCTACCCATAACTGCACAATTGAGCCGTCGGTGCCTAGAGGCAAGTCCAATTCTGACCGTTCCTTGGAAACGCGTCGTGTATTTGGATCCAAGCTCGGACTCGGTGGCTAGAACTGGCCCGTTCGGACTCCTCCCCGTCATAAGGTGCCAAATACCGTGGCGCGGCCTTGGCCATTTCCCATGTGATGGTCCCCTTGTTGTGGCCATCAACGAACAGATCTCCCCATCTTCGATCTCCTAACTTTCGTTCTTGATGAGTAAAAACATCCTTGACAAATCGCAATAGTTAGTCTTCAATAAATCTAAGAATTTCACCTCTGACTATTGAATACTGATGTCCCTGACCGTCCCTATTAATCATTACGATTTCTAGAACCAACCAAATAAAATCGCCAAATTCTGTTATTCCATGCTAGAAGATTCAGGCGTTGCCTGCTTTAAACACTTTCATTTACTCAAAGTAGCACCAGCCAAGAAGGCTGGTGGCAGTAACTAGATAAATAGTTACCACCAAACTTCAACTACGAGCTTTTTAACTGCAACAGCTTTAATATACGCTCTTGGAGCTGGAATCACCGCGGCTGCTGGCACCAGCCTTGCCCTCCAATTGTTCCTCGTCTAGGTATTTAAATTTTGCTCATTCCAATTACAAGACCAAAGGCCCTGTATGCTGCGGCATAATATTGCAGCCGTCCGCCCCAAGAAAATTGTCGTGGCAATAACCGGGGCCACGGGAGTGGCTATTGGCGTGCGTCTTCTTGAGCTTCTCAATGTTGTCGCTTTTACTTATATTTGAGTTAGAGCTACTTTACCTAGAGTTAGATATGAAAAATTAATTAACATGTGTTGAACTAGTTTCTTATCTTTATTATTCGGTTTTGCTATTTTCTTACCTTCAATATATATTAGATGCCCAAATTTATTTAAGGATCTAGTTGTAATATCCTTTTGTAGTTGTTTTAACGTCAAGTACTCGAGAGATGATGTATTCGTTGATGATCCCTAAAACAAGTGGGATCATCGGCTCTTATATAGAACACTGTATAGCCCGATGGCGCTGGATTCGGTCTGTTTTAGGAGCAATCCAGCCGCCTTAGCTGGCGGGCAATCCTTATACGGGTAAGTGACCAGCCAGCCGGGTGGCTGGTGCAGATTGGGAGGTCCCGGTGGGGTTGGTGTGGCCCAGAAAGGGTATCTGCGGCGAGACTGCGTCGAGGAAGCCACGACGTTCTATCGAAAGTGGGCGGTCGGCGTTGGACACGCCTCTATCGATGTGGGTCCTCGAAGGTTTCCCCTTGCAACCATACGTCGCAGGTCAATAGTGTATCCATGGGTAGTGCGCTACCCATGTTGGATCTAAGTAGTTTTCTTATTAATTAACTATCAAGCACTTGACCTTACCAAAGAGGTTTAAAACAAAATATGGTTCAGAAGAGGAATTGAATCAGAGCATTAATCAAGAAAAGATACTCGTAGTGTTCATGATCCCCATGCGCCCACAGCAGCCGTGGAGCACTTGTTGCAGTCGAAATTTGACACCGTGCACACCGGTGAAGCCTTGGCGGTGTCAAAGCCGTGCACGACGTTTACGGTGCTCACAAGGGGGCGCTTTTGGCAAAGACCAAAAGGGCAAAAGGACGGGCCTCATGGACCCTGTGGAGCCGAAAGATTGAAGCGAGCAAAACGGAATGTATTTACTACAAAAAATAAATCAGTGGTACTCCTAGCACTCTACGTTGATGATTTTCTTGGTGTTGGACCAAAATCGGGGGTGTGCCTGAGGAATTGTTGAGCTGGACCTTCGAAAAAAGTAAAAAACTGTTACAGGTGGTCATCCTATGGAGCAGCCACAACAGGCAGTTGTTGATTGGACAGTTAAAAAAGTGTATGATCCAAGAGACATAATAGAGGGTTAAGGGTGATCGAGAGTCAAGGACAGAGACAAAAACGCACCTGGGAAAACTTGGATCAGGGAGGAACAATGAAATTGACAATAAGAAAGGGCGATAACAAAATTTGAGGCATGGTCAATTCAAGCTTGCAAATTTTGGGTAGCACATGGAAGCAATAGAAGAGTTAGTTAACTATGACTTCAAATTTTCAGGTTCAAGTCCTAGTTCGAGTTTAAACGCAATTTATTTATTTTCCTCTTTTTGTAATCATGTCTCTTTTCGGTATCCAAGTGTGCTCAACAGATATTTCTAACATATGGCTCCATTTTTTGCCAGTTTTGCATACGCTTAGGAGAGGCCAAGAACTCTCAGGGCGTGGCCATCGAAGTGAGATATGCTACACAGAATTAATTCACAAAATCACATTCCTCTTTTTTGGAAACAGCAGGGAGCTGGCCATAATTGGGTTCAACAGTGCTATTGGTCCGCGCACGCCCCTGGTGGGGTCTTCTCTAAAATTAGGCATCCAAAGCTACTGATCAAAAAAAACTGAGTAATCCGGAAGAACAATGTAAGATTGAAATTTAATTGTCTCGAGTGCTGGTCACCTCACATTCATCGGACTCTGTCCATGCGTCCATGGGTAACTTTACTCAAGCCTTGTCTTGAATGAATTGCATATAGGTTATAATTGATACATATTATTGATACATTATGGCTTACAGAAATCCCCGTCACTGCCTGGAGGGTTCCACTATCGTCTAATAATACCTCTCATGAATGAATAAATTACCTTTTGCAAGCTAGGCAAAAATGTATTTTTTTGGACGAGTTAGGTATGCAAAGGACATCACCGGGTTTACTTATGAATAAGAGTTGGCACATTCGCTCCGATCGGCAAAAAAAAATTACCAAGAGTAGATCTGTACTTATGGGCACGACGTCAATACAGCTAAACCTGGTCTTGATGATTGTGCCTATATCATTTGAGTTTATGAAAGTAGCTATATTTTATGCCCGTTCGTTAGTCTATCTTATGCCAGTTCGTTAGTCTATCTTATGCCCGTTCGTTAGTCTATCTTATGCCCGTTCGTTAGTCTATCTTATGCCCGTTCGTTAGTCTATCTTATGCCCGGTCGTTAGTCTATCTTATGCCCGGTCGTGGGTCTATCTTATGCCCGGTCGTGGGTCTATGTTATGCCCGGTCGTGAATGGGTATCAGCCAGAGCCGGGGCCACCGATTAAGAGAACTACTGCGTTGCTTAACCACCTTCCTACGACAGATATTCAAAATGCAATACCTTCCAAGACAAGCATCACAGCTATATCACATTCACTTTTTTGCATAGGGCGCTGTTCGACCTCTAGAAGCGCTTGGCACGAAACACGCTTTGAGTTGTACAGAAGCCTGACATTTTCAAGATTTCGACATTTACAGGCAGCAAGGAGGGCTCTTCGTCATCTCGAATCAAGCAATTTCTATTTTTTTTTTTTTTTGGCATTTAAGGGTCACAGTCAAAATACCAATTTACTTCTTGATCTGATGCTAATTTCGCACCCATTCTTGAGAAAAGGGAGCCGTTTTGTCGCAAGATACATCAATTGTGGTGGTGATAAGACGTGAGTATCGTATGTTTACTACAGCGGACTCATGACCCTAGCAGTGGAGTCGTCTGCGTCGTCATCGTTGAGATTCAGAGGACAGGAAAGGCCCAAGAAGGGCGGAAGCAATAGGGCACGTGAGGTGGGTCTTTAATTGGATTCTTGCAATTTCGGTACCTGTTTAATTGCATTTTAGTTCATACCTTATACAATTTAATTAATGGAGAGAGGAATATGTCTGGAAAAAGCCTACCATCGAAGCTCTTCAAATCCCTCTTATAATGTAATGCTTTGGTCTGTGGAGTGTGCCCATCTTTTTGGCCAGTAGAAAGACTTGCAGAGGTTCTTGTTTTGGAATCTCGAAAAAAGGGCCAGGCGGGCCGGCTGCACGGGCCGAAGATGGGTGATTGTACTGACCCACGAAATGCAGTATGGCCAATGTAACATATCGTGCAGAATGATATGCAGGGTAAAAGTGTCTCGAGGCCGAGGAAACGGTTCGAGCCATGCTGGAGATTAGATCCGAAATAAATTTTCATGCGCCTTCACACGGTATTTCAAGCAGTTTCACACTGGTTCACAGCGTTCAAAGTAGTGAATTTGGATCTAGTCCCGAACCCAGTCCCCGTACTAGTCCCGCGCTAGTCCCGCGCTAGTCCCGCGTTAGTCTCGTAATCCCCATGCTAGTCCAGGTCTCCATCCTAGTCTAGATCCCGGAAAACAAGCCACTTGAACCTGACTAGAAACCCACTAGAACACGATCAGAAAACCCACTAGAACATGAATAGAAAAACCACTAGAACATGGCTAGAGAGCCTACTAGAACATGACCAGAAACATGCCACTAGAACCTGACCCGTAATTCTAGACCAGCATTCTGTCATTCTACTCAACCACTACTTCATTTGACCTCGCACATAGACAGATCAGACCCTGGCAGGACACGAGCATTGCGGCAGGCTGCTAAAATCGTTCGAACCACACGGCGCAATTCCTCTGACCAAATTGCCCGATTCGGTCTTGGGGAGCTTGGTCTGGCGAGTGGTCGCGTGTATTAGAGCTCGTGCAGGACCCGTTGGTTAGGAACGGACCAAACTCGCCTAGTTTCAATGTGTTCCTGCATACAGCACTCGGGTTGCACTCTTTAGCCGTGGCTCACTCTTTAGCGCGGGGGCCCGAAACTCTGGCAGCGAGCGCTTTACTAGTCTGAGTAGCACCGTCCGTGGTAAGCGCGCCTGCAACGGCCCGGGGCTACACCCGTGCCCCAGCCCCGGCCCTTCGCTCCCGATTGGGGCAGTGAGGACGGAACGGTGCATACGCGATGCAGGCTGCAGCCAGCGCGGCACTAGTCGCTCTGCGCCCACCCACCACGCTTTTTCCACGCTCTTTTACTACTCTTTTTCTCCACCGGCTATCTGTCCTTTTGACCCCAGATCAGCCCCGACACTTGCCCGACCTTTGCCCTCCCAATGACCTGGATTCCAACTGAGCGCTTCCTTCACGGCAGGCTCTTCAGGCCGTTCCTCCCTTTCGACAAGCACCCCACGTTGAAGAACCCAAACTTCAAAAACCTTTATTCCGGTGACGAGGTGTACATTTTTGAAACAAAGAATGGCAAGTGGGCTCGTGGCTACTCGTTGACCCGCCCCTTCCCCCATGACTACACCATCCACTCGGTCAACTTGGACGACTTGCCCGGCTTGAACATTCAAGTGGTGGTGTTCCCCTTGAAGTACGTTAAAGTGATTGAGGAGCTTCCCCTCAACTTAATGAAGGTGACGGACGGCTACAACAATGTGAGCGTGGGCGACACATTGGCTCCCACGTTGAAGCAGCTGGAGATTCGCTTCAACGAGGCGACCAATGGCTTGGTGCAAGGCGCTCGTGCTGTGATCCCGCCCTTGCCTTTTGATAGTTTCACCTTTGCCGGTGATTTGGTTAGCGAGATTGTCTACGCCATGAACCTTTTGACCTCTCATATCTTTGCGTTGTACTCAATTGGAGAGTTTCGTCTCTTCAATAAGCTCTCGGAGATCTACCAAGGCTTGGATGAAGTCCGCGTCAAGCTCACCCACAACACCTTGACGGAGAATGAGATCCAGGTGGCCAAGGAGACCGCTACTTTCTTGTTGAATAAGATCCCCAAGAAGTTGGCCCTGAAGGCCGCCCGCTTAAACGAGAAGTCTTACGACTTGGATTTCAAGAACACTGACATCTCGGGATACAAGGCCATCTTGGCCCGGAATGCCTTTTCTGGTGCATTGGTGTCGTTGGACAATGCCTCACCCTCCCAGTTAGCCTTGAATCAGGAGTTGTGTGCCTTGTACCCGAAGTTCCCCATCAATGCCCACTACAATCGGCTGGACTTCTTGTTAGAGCCGGCCCGCAACCGCAAGCTCGACCACGACCCGCCTTCTCATATCTTGGTGGACTTCAAGTCGGTTAGTGGCTCCTCTAGCTTCCAGCCCTCTGGCTTTGCAGGTATGATTGCATACTTGTACATCCGGAACACCAAGAAGCGCTTAACAGAGGCATTCGCGGTACACACAAACTCTGTGGACGAATTAGTGTTCGTGGAGAAGATTTCAGCGGCGCTTTTCCGCAACATCCCGGCCTCCGAGGTTGAAAACAATCGTGTGTACTTGGTGGCGGTGTTGACCGAGGAGATTGACTTGCCTCGCAAAGACGCGCTGCCCCTGCAAATCACCAGGGTCAAGAAGGGTGTGGCTGCCGGAGTGGCAGATATCACCCGAATCTTCTCCCGCAACCAAGGCGCTTTGGCGTCAGGAGCGTCGCACCAGTTCTCCATTAAGTTGTACGGGTCTTACATCACGGCTAAGCTGTTCGATACCAACAAGGTGGAGAACAATGGTTGGGGTGAGGCTGTGGACAGAATTATCAGTGGCTCTAACGTGGGCATTGCCGTCAACCCTCGTGCTGAGAAATTGGTGGTGTCTGTGAAGGAGTTCAAGCACCAGCTCACGGAGTCGGAGGATTACCTTGACGTGAAGTCTTCTACCAACGGTCATGCCACTGACAGCAAGAGCGCCCCGATTGCCAAGATCAAGCCAATTTTCTTCGATCCGTTAGCCGAGAATTACGAGCGTATCTACTTGAAGATGGGTAAGATCACTTTTCTTGACGAAACCGGCAAGGACGATTTATTGACGGTGGAGATCAGTGCTCCTAACGACCCCGACATTAGATTCGCCAAGGCATCCAACCAAGTCGAAAAGCCCACGTGGCAGTTCGTGTCGACGCTCTCCAGCGAGCTGATTGGAGAGATCGTCAAGGTTAACGGAATCGCCAAAGTTGCCGGGAAAAAGACTCTTAGGCAAGACGCCATCGCACTTACGTTGTACGTGAATGGAGTTCTTGTGGGAACCGGAGAGGTGATGTACCGTAACGGCAGCCGCTTGGTTGAGTACAACAGAAAGGATTACTACCCTGTGGACTTTTGGGGCCTTGATGCTCGGAAACTGCCCATTGCCCAAGTGCAAATCCACACTGAGTACATTGGAAAGGACTACAATACTGAGGTGTGCATCGAGAACATCTTCCAGTGTGAACGTTTGTTGTTTTCTGGCTCTCAGGGTATCGATGAGCTCAACAGCTCCCTAGTGGACTTCTGCAAGTTGGATATTTACCACATGGTGCGGTTTTTCCCCGAGCTATTGTCGTCGTTTTTTAAGATCGCCGAAATCTGCTTGGGCAACTCTGGAAGCCTGCAATACGAAATGCTTTTGGATATCACCTTCAAAGCCGTCGTGCAATTGTTGGACACTATATTTGGAAAGCAAGACCAATATCTTTACATGTTTGACACATTCGTTAATGAGAAGGACATCAAGGCTGCGGTGGGTGTTTTCCTCTTGAACAAGATCTCTGAGATCTTCACCCAGGCACAGTCAAACTGGAACTCCATGTCCCGGTCTGTATGTCGGATAGTGGCGCTTCTTATAAAGATAGCACTCTATCCCACACATAATGGCGATAGTGAGCATTTCATGAGGGCATTGAGGTCGCTATTCAAGTCTGCGTCTTTCTTCGTCAACATTCAGTCGCAGGCGCTCATCAACGACCAGGTGCTTATCATGGAATTACCAGACTTTGTGCTCGCTTTCGAAGAGCACTTCAACCAGGCGCAGTTGTTGGATGTGGTGATGAACTTCATCGATTCCGTGGGCATCAGAGGCTTGGGCGTTGACGAGGAGCAGTTCGACAAACAAAACATCGCCGCCATCAAGGATCACAAGATCGTGCTTACAAAGATGCTTCTCATCCAAAGACTTTTCGCCTGCAAGCTCTCGCGCAACATCGATACCATGAACGATTTGGTTGGCAGATGTGTTGTGTGGTGCATGGAGGTATACTTGGGCCCATTGGATATCGAGGCTACTCGCTTGGCTTCGTCGGTGATGAATTGCGTATGTGATCTTCTTCGGGAAACAATCGAAAATCCCGCAGTCACCCCGATTTGCTTTTCGTTGGTCAAGCACTTGGGTGCGATTTCAAGAACATTCATCAAGTACAACAAGTTCACGAGAAGCCATGACTTCTTCAACAGCAAGCGGTCTTTCACGCAGTTGTTCCAAAGTGAGTACCCTTTCGCGGAGATGATCTGCGATTCTGTGGTGGAGTCCGAGGTGTTGGTGGAGGTGTTGGTCGAGTTAGCCACGGTGTTTGTGTACATGTCCAAGATTGGCCACGATGCTGCGGGTCCACAGGGCTTCTTCTTGATATTCAAGACAGATATCAAGAACGACTTCTTCGACCCCGCCAAGTGCACATCCAATAACGGGCTCAACGAGGATATTTTAACCATTTTAGCTGGAATTCAGCTCATGAGACAGGGAAAGTACTTTCCGGAGGACAAATGGGTGTCTATGTACGCCATGGTTGCGGAGGGATGCTTGCTGGCGTTGGAGCTTCTTCGAGTGCTCATGGTCGCCCACTTCATCCCCAGCTTGGATGAGCCGGATTTGTTTGACCGGTCGCTTTGGGGAAACTACATCAAGTCGCTTTTGAAGTTGTGCACATTGGCGCCGGTTTCAGTGGAGCACCTCTCCACCATCCCCAGAAAGGCATGCCACCAAATCACCGGCTCCATCCGAGACCGGGTGGCAGATATTGTCAATGAGTTGTGGGATGCGTTAGCCTGGGATGCTACGCCCGACGACACCACCCGGTTCAATCTCACCATGTTTGGTGGTTACCAAGTGGAGTTCATCAGCAATAACTATGCAATTATCCAGGACTTGATGTTGTTTGCGTTGCAGAGAAACAGCGCGTGCCAGACAGTCAGTGTGAAGATAATCTGGACCATCATCGTGTCGGAGTACATTCTTAGTGACTCTATCGTGGATGTGGAAAGAGAGTGCCTCATTGGACTCCACGATGTCTACTACCGAACGGCCTACAAGCCGGGCGTGAACGAGCAACTCTCGTTCATTGAAAGGCTTAAGACCACCATTCGTTTAGACCGCGAGGATGAGGCGTACCCTATGATGGTGAAATTCATCCTGAACTTGGCAGGGTTCCTTGAGGTGTTGAATGACTTGAACCACGTGCCCGTGGGTCCCGAGTTCGAGGATGACCGTACGTTCCACAAGTTGAACATCAACGCGTACTTGAAAAACGCCAACAAGCCGGAGTTGTTCCACTCGTTCATCAGCCTGATGTTCGAGGAAAACATCAAGAAGAACGACTACATTCAGGCAGCGTTGAGCTTGGAGTTGTTGGCGTCTACCTACACCTGGGACCACCAGTTGGTGCTTCCAGCTTCGTACCGGCCCAAATTCCCCGAGCAGACGTCGTTTGAAAGAAAGGAGACTCTCATCAAGATGATAGCTCAAAACTACATCAAGGGTAACAGCTTGGAACGTGCCACAGACACGTACAACGAGCTTCTCGAGGCCTACAACGAGCACACTTATGATCTCAAGTCGTTCGCATACGTGCACCAGAAACTTGCCAAGCTCTACTTGGACTTGGAGTCTTCCGATAAGTTGAGTCCTTCTTTCTACCGCGTGGCGTACATTGGAGGAGGATTCCCGGCCAATATCCGGGGCAAGGAGCAGATCTACGAAGGCCTTCCGTTTGAGCACATCACGTCGATCCACGAGAGATTGTTGAAGTTGTATCCTGGTGCCCGGATTGTCACTGACGATACACATGCTATGGAACTTAAGAAAAAGATTCAGACGGGACGTTACTTGCATGTGAACGCCGTGGAGCCTGTCAACGAGATCTCGGACAAGATCTTAAACACGTCTATTGGAGTGCGGCAATACGCACGGAACAAGAACCTTCGGTTCTTCTCTGTGGCCAAGAAAATCCCGGGGTCCACGTCGGTATTTGATCTCTGGACTGAGGAGGTCACGTACGAGACGGCAGTGTCGTTCCCGACGCTCATGAAGCGGAGCGAGATCAAGAACACCACGGTGGTGCGGTTGTCGCCATTGGAGAATGCCATCCGCACCATCATCAACAAGAACAACGAGTTGGTGCAGTTGGAGAGCATCATCAACATGGCCTACCGCGAGAAATCGGACTACATCTCCCTCCTCAACGACTTGAGCAGGCACTTGGCAGGAACCGTGGACTCTCCGGTCAACGGTGGAGTGGGACAGTACCGCACCTTCTTCTTGGATCCGCGGTACGACGGCAAGCCCGACTACGCCTACAATATCCGGCTCTTGCGGAACCTGTTCCACGACTTGACCTCCATCTTGAACCGGTGCTTGCACCTCCACGGCAAGTTGGTGGCGCCCAGCATGAGGCCGTCGCACGAAGCGTTGGTGGAGCTCTACCGCGTCAACTTCAAGGAGGAGATCGAGTTCTTGAAGATCAACACAGACTACGACGCCTTGGTGTACAACCATGTGGTGACGGTGGCGCCGCCGTCCAAGGAGAAGAAACAGGACAATGCGCTGACCACCGCGCTGACCACCCTCAACAACAGCAGTCTCTACCGCACAGTCACCAAGTCCTCGCGGGCCTCGTCCAACCTGGGGTCCACTGGCTTGTCGGGGCTCTCGGAGCCCAGTACGGGCTTTAGTGATACCAAGTCCAAGCGAACGGCATTAAACTGGCGTCGTGGGAAGTAATGTGTGGGTAACGGCGTGGTACGGGTGGGTAACGCGTGGTAACGGGTCGGTAACGCGTGGTAACGGGTCGGTAACGCGTGGTAACTGGTCGGTAACGCGTTGTAACGGGTGGGGATAGTGGCCCGGTCAAATGCTATAGCAAGTATAGCCAGTCAGACCGTCAGCTCACTCGACCACCCGCTTACTAGACGTCCAAGCTCAGCACTGGTCTCTAGTGGTAGCACCCAGTGTGTATGCCCACACCGTAAAGAGAATGACAACCAAGTGTATACATGTGAAATACACACCAAGATCATATTGAGCAAGAGCCTACAATCAAGCGCTGGCGAGCTTGACGAATCGCTACAGGACCAAGAAGGACATCATGCTTTCTGGAGCACCGAATTGCTTCCCGTTCATCCTACAGTAAAACCATCCCAAAGAATCATGAAGCAAGCATCGAAAGGAAATTTGACCGCGGTTTAGCATCCCTCGAAGGCAACGCTACCCGGCTTCCATGTGCTTGCACAAAAAACAGCCAATCAGGTTCCAGTACTTCGGGCGCCGACTAGCGGACCCGTTCACTGGATGTGGCCGCTAGATTGTTATGGATCATTCTGACGTCCACTGACGACATCCGTCGACTCAAGCGGATATGAGTGCGGCTCTAAATCAAGAGCTCTTGTTTTAGAAGACCTGTTTTATCACGTCTTTGAATATGCTGCAAATCAGCGTTTGAAGTCAGCAGCAGAGTATCAGAGCGATTCTCCTTTTCATGGGTTCCGATCCCTGGAAGACCTAGAGTCGGAGGATTTGGGTGAAGACTTGGCGTCGCAAAAGCTCGGCAAAGCTGGTCCAAGCACCAAGCCTGGTGCCGATGGCCCCGAGGATCATCACGAAGTGAAATCCGACAGTGATTCAAGTGTTGATAGTGCAAGTTTAGCAATGATAGTGCAAGTTTAGTAATGATAGTGCAAGTTTAGTAATGATGGCTGAAAGGATCTGTACAAGTATAATAATTTTAAAAAGGAAGGGTATAAGAATTAAAGTTAGAGGGATAAGATACTACAAAGCATCAAGACTATGATATTACTCAAGATATTGACTGTGAGATGAAGGCTACGGTAGCGCATGGATTCGATACCCATTTAGTCGTAGCAGTAAACATTGAGTGCAATAAAAGAACAGAGTAAATGAATAGTCCTCCGCCTGACTTATATTATATTATCAATTTAATTAGGGAATTTATTTTCGATCTAGCCTATCATAAAGAAATTTACTAGTTAATGCAATCTAAGAAGTACCTAAAGAAATTTACTAGTTAATGCAATCTAAGAAGTACCTAAAGAAGTATACTAGTTAATGCAATCGTACATCCCTAAAGAAATATGGCAACAAGAATGGTCATCTGAACGGGCGAGCTCCTACTTGAGGTGGCGGTCCGTCTTACGCCTTCAGATCATCATCGAAGGTGCCGTTCCTGGAAACGATCCAGAACCATTGACACGCCGTTCAAAGCTTTCCTCTGACCCGAATACCGGCTTAACGTCCCCGGTCGCACGACAATTGTAGCCACTTTTAATCAGGTTAAGTAGGTCGTCTTCTTTGCATTTACATGATGGGCTAATGATGGCCTAGCTTGTTGAAGCGGCACCTATTCTGAAAGGCAAATTTCAATTTCCAAGGAAACAAGCGTTTAGCTCTGGCCATGAACTTGACACTTACGGAGCTTTTGAAATTCCTTGTTTGGCCACTTTCGTACCTAGTCACCGAGGTACAGTGACCCTGTGATTGCCAGAACGTCTTAAACGTCTTAAACGTCTTAACTCTATGATTCGTCTTAACTCTATGATTCGTCTTAACTCTATGATTCGTCTTAACTCTATGATTCGTCTTAACTCTATGATTCGTCTTAACTCTATGATTCGTCTTAACTCTATGATTCGTCTTAACTCTATGATTCGTCTTAACTCTATGATTCGTCTTAACTCTATGATTCGTCTTAACTCTATGATTCGTCTTAACTCTATGATTCGTCTTAACTCTATGATTCGTCTTAACTCTATGATTCGTCTTAACTCTATGATTCGTCTTAACTCTATGATTCGTCTTAACTCTATGATTCGTCTTAACTCTATGATTCGTCTTAACTCTATGATTCGTCTTAACTCTATGATTCGTCTTAACTCTATGATTCGTCTTAACTCTATGATTCGTCTTAACTCTATGATTCGTCTTAACTCTATGATTCGTCTTAACTCTATGATTCGTCTTAACTCTATGATTCGTCTTAACTCTATGATTCGTCTTAACTCTATGATTCGTCTTAACTCTATGATTCGTCTTAACTCTATGATTCGTCTTAACTCTATGATTCGTCTTAACTCTATGATTCGTCTTAACTCTATGATTCGTCTTAACTCTATGATTCGTCTTAACTCTATGATTCGTCTTAACTCTATGATTCGTCTTAACTCTATGATTCGTCTTAACTCTATGATTCGTCTTAACTCTATGATTCGTCTTATGTCTAAAATGGAAATCGCATGTCCGCCGGCCTTGGTCCCGATCAATCAGCATATGACCGCTGCTATACATTGTCCCTCTGCGCTTACACCATGAAACCTTACCGATTATATATACATATATTATCTCCTCCAGTATATTCACTGTTTTAGAATAAGGTTAGAAATTTTTGGGCAGTATTACTGTGACCCTATGTTTACAGATGCTTGATGACTTATCCTCCTCCGCCATCTCAACTATTTAAATTCCTACAGAACTCCCAATGCTCATAGAACAAAAGACCAAGACTTTGAACTCGAAGTCAGGTCTAGTACTGATGCTTATAGGTACTCAAGAGACTCCGGGTCAATAAGACTAGAGGCCAATGAACGCTGCACTTCTTGGATGAACCATGAGAAACCGTGCCTAAGTTGGATCCGGAACCAGGTTCAACAGCTTAGAGGTGGACTTTAAGTCTGTGTTTCTAAAGGCAAAGCTAGTATCTGAATCTTCTCGGATATTTTGATTTGAATCTACGGCAATAGCAAAGCAGATCATATAAAGTGACTGAAGCAGTACCACCATATGCATTAGGAGTACACAAGATGTTCCGAAATTGTCGGTTAAATTATGGATCGTTGATTTGGTGTTACGAATTTGTCGGCTGAATTAGGGACCGTTGATTTAAATGATTGAAAGAGATATATGTTTCTAGTTATGGATGTATCCACCATCACATGAGTTTTACCTCCCGAACCCGTCGCCAAATTGTCCTCTCCCACCCGAGAAGAACCTGTTCATCCTAAAAATCCCATACTCACTTTTCCTCACTTACCCGATTGCCCTTGAACCTTTATTAACTTTTCCGCCTTTATACGTGTTTTGTCGTGTTAGATCCACCATGGGCAGCGCGCTACTCGTGGATGCAAAATTAACCTGCGACGTACGGTTACAAGGGGACCGCCGATACTCCACTTGGAGAGAGGAGTGTCCAATCCCGACCGGCTATCTCCGAGGCTTAGCTGTTACTAGGTTCAGCGCCGTGGTGGTACCCAAAAGCAACGTCGTGGTTCCCTCGCCTGCAGGACAAATGCCGCCACAGGCGCCTTTTGGCCTCCGGATAGATTGGGACTTGTTGGGCCCTCAGGGCGTCCCTGCCGTGTCCAAACACCCACCTCTGCCAAAGACGGCGGCATCGTGCCCCACGCCGGCTGAAAGTGGACGCCTCTTGCGGCCCGGGCCCGTTTCTATCTATATAAGTTGGGATGATACCCTTGCTTTACGGATCATCAACGAATACAACTTCTCTTAATTAATCGACGTTAAACAACTACAAAAGAACATTTTAACGCTTTTGCCTTGATCCATATTCATCGAAAATAGCCGTCTATCTGCCACTTACAATTATTTTTGGCATGTCGACGCCGACAACTTGTTGTGTTGTTTGACCGTCCTTCCCTACTTTTTAGGTGACGTTTCTATGTCAATAGGTTTTGAACAAACATCTATTTTTTGTGTACCGTAGCGTCGCCCTCGTATCTGTGGTACAGCTATCACCAATGTGAAATGGTATATTATCATCTTAAATTCTGCATTAATACTTTGACCAAAAGGTAAAGTTTATAATGGGCTTATCAACCTTCCCAAGCTATACCTGCTGCTTTCATGGCGTCTTCACATTCACCATTGGTAGTGCGTTACCCATGAGTGCACTAGTGGAATGCGAGGTTGCAATGTGGAGAGGTCCTACATACACTCATCTGGTTTGGACAAGTTGGCTTCTTACAAATCCTCAACTCCGGGCCTCTGTAGCTGTGTCTGGTTCAAAACACCAAGCTTCCTGTCCCTTCTGACTGACCATCTCCTAAAGGAGCGGGATCGCTGGCTTTTAGCCTCGTCCGTCTATCCGCTCGCTATTCAAGCATTGTTTCATTGGAACTTGCTCGTCGAAACAATATCCTGGCATGTTTGGCCCGCCTGTCTCCCTCCTGTATTGTATGTGTGTCCAGGTAGGCCCGCCTCCCACGCCTGTGTGCAGTACGGCATTGGACTATATAAAGCCCCAGTCCGCACTGGTGGCTCGATGGTCTGCTAGGTATACCTACACATCCCGGTATAGCAATATACAGCAGAAAAATATACCTCCCCGAACCGGCATGACTGTGGCTGCAAAAAAAACCAACCAAGCCCCGGACACTGAAAAAGTCTTCGATCTTGTGGAAGATGCCATCGTCTTAGCGACACTATGCTTGGCGTGGAAAGGAACATCCCGTGATTCATTGAAGATCATCCTCGATCAAGCCGCCAAATTCAAGCGCACTTATCAGCAGGACGTGAGCCTCCTTTTGGGAACTCTTATGTCACAGTTCACCCCCATGGCAAAAGCCCAGATCTCCCATTGGTTCGAGAGGGAAAATATTGATCCCTCTTCCGAACTGCTCGAGGATATTGTAATCCGATTTTCAAAAGAAATCTTTCCGACCATCGCCTTACTGGGAACTCAATCAAGACAAGGACAAGACATTACGGTGCTGGATGAGGTGAACCAAAAAATCTTGGGGATCTTAAAGGGCAAGAAAGGCGTACAAGATTTCTCAGGAATACGTCCTGAGTCCAAAACAGCCGATTCAGCCAAGGTGAACGTGGCCCAAACTGCGTCAGACACAGACCTGGTCGACCAACTGAGAGACCTAGTCGAAACCCAAGTGTTGGGTTTACGTTTGATGATTAAAAATATAAAAGAGCGGGGCGTGTGCTGTAACTGTTTGCTGTCTGATCACCCTGTGACCAAGTGTCCAGACATTGATCGGAAAGATGCATACAACAACATGGCCGCCTACCTTATGAAAGACTATGAAAAGGTCTTTCAGACAACCAGGCCCAAGAAGTTAAGGTACTTCGCTAAACAAGCAAACAAATAGCCGGGAGATGCCAACGTGTTAAGCTATCATCGAACGCACGGACCACCCCACTGATCGGCAGAGCGGTCAAAATTAGGATGACCCATCCACGATGGAATACAAGATCTCGAAACCGACACGCCCGACAACTTCATCCTTGGCACTGGCGCTGAAGTCGCCGTGGCACGCGACTATTCACCCATCAGGGATTTAGCTCTTCACGAGACATATCTGTCACTGACAGTGGCGGCTGAAGACACAACACCGAGGGATGGAATCATAAAGTCGGGAACCACGGTGTGCCGTTTCCCTCAGCATTTAAATTATAGAGTTACTGGTACCCATTAGAGTGGCTGGGACTGAAAGGTTCATCGGGCGCCAGAACCCGTCGCTTACTGGCTGCCACGAGCCGGAAGAATGTCCCAGACCACTTGCTTTAGATAGATATCTTGTGGAATTTTATGTGGATTGAACATAATTGAAGGTATTTGTGTTGACAACCAAAGACTGAGCGCGCTATACTTAGCCACTGCGCATATCTTGGTTGCCAGGACAACCAGAATACGTCAGGCGGTTATTGGGTGAATGCCGATCCCCAAATATAAAAGCCTAACTGCCTGCTAAGTTCATAAGAGTAATCAATACAAACCCAGGTTGGAGGATCATTAAAGATGCCTCCTAGAACCAGACCCACTAATACAAATGTATCTGCTGATGAAAGGGAAGTCCACAACTATCTCCATGATATTATGGCTGTGTTATTCGAACATGGATCACCACTGGACGTTAGTCCATGGTTACTCTACGGTCCTCCAAACACACCCAAATATAACGCAGATCAGGAATTATCTGCTTTAAAATTTGAAGCCCTGCACCGTATTCTCCGATCACTGCGTGCCGTTGATTATAGCTTATTACGGCGCATCGGCCTTATTGTGCTTCAATGGGTCTGCATCACCACTTGCGTAATTCCGAAACCTCACCATGGGCCAACATGTGTCTTCCATCGTTCAAGTCTGCGTACAGAGGATAGTTCTGCTTTCACCATTGTCTGGAGAGCATTAATGGGCTGGCGAACTTTGTTTTCCGTGGGCGTGTCCACCTTTAACTATGTGTCTCCTCCTGGTGAGCGTCGGCACTTCTTCTTTCCGTGGGTGGGTATATCAGGCTGATGAGCTGGTGGTGCGTCCCAGGGTAGATTTTTTTGTCGTTGTTGACGGGGTTGTTGTCTGTTTATACCCCATTTTGGTGGACATCGATGAGAAGCCTGCCTTCAATTCGGCTTGTATTTGGGGGCACTCGTCTATATCGCCATCATGAGAGCCGGCTTGGTGACATGTGTCAAGCATAATCACAGAGTCACGCATGTTTTCATGAGGATATTCTGCAAGACCCAGGGGCTGTTGTCTAACTGCATCAGCTTTGCCTCTTTTCCATTGGGGTATTCGTATACGACACCTTTTATTCATACCACAAATGCACAATGAGGCGACGAAAGCAATTGTATCAGCTAATCATCCCCTTAATACTTGAACGCCACACTCAATTCAAAGCCAACGGAAAGCAACGCATGTGCCATCGTTGACTGCATGGTGTTGCACATCTGCCACCCTAGGTCGGACTCCGTTTCATGGACCATTTTGAGCCCTGTCACTAATCAGTTGGTGTTGTCGTAGAAACAAGACATCCTGGTGCATTGTGCCATTCTGTGTCCAATGTTTCGATACAGCCGCCCTCGATAGTTGAGTCCAGGGATGCACCTGCCATCTTCAATTCAAAGGCCTTCAGCACGCCCCATTATCCTTTCCTAAAACTTGACACGTCCCATAACTCGCCGTGTATTACCCTCGAAGATCTGTCTTTGTGACCCCCATCAACTCCGTGACCAATTGCATTGTGTTTTGAAGCACAAAAGTACATTTGGATGGCTATGTGCAGTTCCCTGAAGAGGTTCTACCTCTCCATTGTGAATAAGAGACCAAAACGGACACGGCGCAATTGCATGTTGACTCGGCAGCGTGTGGTAGCAATGCCCCCTTAAGTAGTCCCGCCTACAGCTGGACAGACTGCGACTGGGGCGGGGCGTGTATGATGGAGCGCACGTGACGGGAAAATTCCTCGCTCCACTCACAACATCCCGCAGCTTCCACCTCCACCCATTTCCCCAAGTACTGCAGCCGCCACCACTAAAACCGCCATGTTCAGAATAGCCGCCCGCTCGACCCGTGTCGCCCGCCTCCCTATAACCAAGGCTCCTGTTGCCAGATTGGCCCAGCCCGTGCGCTTTTACGCCGATGCCAAGATCACCAAGGAAGAAGTCACCACCCGTGCCCTCGAGGCCTTAAAGACCGTGGCAGCTTTGCGGGAGTCCAGCATCTCAGTGGAGGCCAATTTCCAAAAGGATTTGGGCTTGGACTCTTTGGATACCGTCGAGGCCTTGGTTGCTTTAGAGGAGGAGTTTGATTTGGAGATCCCCGACAAGGTGTCCGATGAAATCAAGACCGTGGGCCAGGCCGTGGACTACATTTACGAAGAGGAGCAGAAGTTGTAAATGTGCGGGGATTGTGAGTTTGCCCAACGCGCTGTCTGCGGGACGCCCAGTGCTTTTGCTAGTGTGTGTTGGTGCGCTGCCGCCAACCTAGCTGTATATAAGTAATGAAGATACATGTCGAGCCTTGTAGGGCACACGGAAAGATGATCATTGAGCGGCCTCTGATTGGTCTGCGTGCTATGCAGGCTTGTGACAGGTACAAGACTCGCCACAGATGCCGTCACCACATCAGGAGCCATATCAGTCACTACCGATAACAGCAACATCAAAGTCCGTTGACTTGACACAAATGGCACTCTGAACGTGGATGACGTGTGTCTGGTCGGGTGTTGTGGTGTACGGGTGTTTTTGTATGTACGGGTGTTTTTGTATGTACGGGTCTCATTTCCCTGGTAGCTTCCACAAGCGCCCGCCAAGAACACCAGTGGCTCAAGCAGCCCTCTTGGACGAGCTGGAGACCTCTCGCAAACTCCAAGAGGCCAGGCTCAGCGATGGTGGGGATCAGTCCAAAGACAAAAATGAGAGCGAGTCAGAGGATGAGGACAATGGCGCCGTGGACACCCTGGAACAGCCATGCCGGGTCCTGATCCCGATCAAATCAAGGCGGATCTTGACTTGGCCAATGACCATGATTCCAATGCCAGCTTCATTGGTATGGTCATGACAAAGTCACCAGCCTAGAGGACCTCCACCTTCTTCACCGACTTGGAGCTGCTCTGCTTAAGGCTGAACCCCCTCTGCTCCTTGAGCGTATTAGCCGACTTGCAGCCAGATAAATTGCAGGAACCACAACAGAATCAACCATATCAGCAGCGCCGTCAACCGGTTCACCAATTTAACTATTTTGGACTTCTCCTGCAACAACATCAAGACCATCAAGAACATCAGCCAAATGCACAAAGTGGAGGCATTGCGTTTCTTACAAAACAAGATCCGCGAGATTCGGAATTTGAAGACGTTGACCATGCTCGCCATCCTCGAGCTGGCAGTCAACCGCATCGGGGAGGTTGGGCTGGAAATGCTCGAGTTGCCTAGTTTGGAACAGTTGTGTCTGGAGAGAAACAAGATCCTGCGCTTGATGAACTTGAACCGCTTGGCCAATCTCCAAGTTTCCCCGTCTAATCGAACAGAATTACGAAAATCGAGGGCTCGGACAAGTTGGTCAAGTTGGAGCGGTTGTTCCTTCTGCACAACAGCATTGCCGAGATCAAAATTTGGACTCGAACACCAAACTCCACGTTCTCGACTTAAGGTCTAAGCGACTTACCCATTTAGCAGACTTTTGGCATTTGAAAAACCTCACGGGCTTCTGGTACTCAATCAGATCTGCTCGTTTGAAGAGGTGGCTGACGAATTGGACAGCTTTCCTGTTTTGGACACTATACTTTGAGAGCAACCCAGATATCGAACCCTACTGCATGCAGGAGAAAGCATTACTTGTGCTTGGGTGGGTCGTTGCACAGAATTGACGCCACCTACGTCAAGTCCTAGACTCGTGTTTCTGGACTCGAGCCATAACTAATACCTGCCTCAGACCTTGGCCTATTGTCCTAGTGTATGGCTTCGCCACATGCTGAGGTAGCTGATCCGGTGGCCACGAGACGTGAGACCAGAGGGGTCTTCCAGGGTCTTCATAGTCGCAAAGTTCTTATTCAAAGTGCTTCTGCGTCATATCTGTCGATTATTTTGAAAACTTAGTTTTGCATCGCTGAAATTGGCATTCATTTTTGTGGCCTCATGGATCCTGAACTCACTTCTTCACAATTCTTGAAAGCTTATGCGCCCACACGAATACTCCCTCCAGTCACAGCGACATCTTCAATGGCCGTTTGAGTTCAAGGCAGTCGCACCGTTCGGAAATACCTCTCATTCAAGAATGCTCGAGTGATTTTATATCCGGTTCAACTGCTCACACACTTGGCACCTCCAGCTCCGGATTCTTGATGCCTTGGGTGCTTGCATATGATATCCTAGAAGAAGAGAAAATGTTTATGGCTGGTTCTCAAGTGCCTATTACTGACTGCTTTCCGGATCTCTTGCTTCAGAATGTGATATTAATGACATACTCCAGCCATCAAGTACTGACTTTGTCGCAATCGATATAGCTGCATGCATTTTCACTTATTCAGTCTGTTGAGCTTTGGGTCAGCCTTCTTAACCAGCTCTGGTATTTTGTCAGTATAAATAATAATATCAACTTTAGCATTTGATTTTCGTTGTCAGTCAATATCTTGCTCATAAAAGAGTCGCTTGCAACGGATTTTCGTCTCCAACCTCTGTATAACGTGTCACTGGTGGTTTATGTCGGTGAGACCACGAATCGAGTGTTGACATAAACCTCACAGGTATCTGTGACACACGAAATTTCACGAAAGCACCGTATGGCTATGAAGCTGGGAAGATGGTGAACGTGCATATCTGCAGGATTCGCTATCAGGGTGGACCACTTGGTCGTCGTTGGTGACCACCTAGCCCCAGGAGTTGGTATGCAGTCCACGATCTATAACCCATAGTTTCAACTGGTGTGAAGCCAAGAGAGGTCTTTGATCAAGCATCAGATATGAAAAACGTTTTATGATTCCTGAGAAAGTACCTTGCAGAACTGTCAAATATGTTAGGTAAAACTGGTGATTTTGTTGCCAATATATTGAAGACTGTTAGAAGAAGTCAAATTATTCATCAGGAAAGGTATACTCGGCGGTGAGGTATCATATAGTGTACTCCCTAGAACAGTATTTCACTTGAAAGATCCTTTAGTAAGTTAGTGCCATGGGAAGAATAAATTCGCTGACTTTCGTCGGTGAAAAGGCGTGGTTTCGTCGAGGAATAACCTGATTTTGGCTCAGAGGTCGGGCCGAAGGATAAAGGTGATTTGGATATCGGCCTAGAAAAGGGGTCCTCGGGGTAACCGTCGCAAATGCGAACATTCTAATCAAGAACATAATCTATTAGATGGTTAGAGGTCGGCAGGTTCTCGCTTTATAGAGCTTTCTGCGCGTGGCTGCAAATCCGGAGGTCGTGCGCTTGGCGGCGCGGGCAAATTGCGAATGTACAGTCCATTACCAAATTTGCCTATATAAGGGTCTCTTCCGTTGATGATGAAAACATTGAAAGTTCAAATGAGTCATAAATAATCAGAAAGCTATTGGTACTTGGTGTTAAGTCGAAAACCCCTGAATAATACAAGAAAATACCTGCTATCCATAGGTGCAAGCTGCTAATTGCCACTATAAATTTTCAAACTAAGCATATTGAATGGATTCTGAAGGCTGTTGAAGTTACTAAAAGAGCGTGACACATTTTTGAATGTTCTGGTATAACAAGGATCTTCAACTGGAATACCTCATGAAAATTGAAATGAAACTCTTCAAAAGTCTTTTACATGTTTAACTTCGAGTCATTCTAAACCGTGCAATACAATCGCCCCTTACACGGATCGCCAATTCGAACATGGGGCTCAAGGCGCTTTTTCTTGGGACCGCCAACATTTATTGCCGACTGTTGTGGTGGCTAGAGTGCTAGGGATAAAGGCCAATATTTCCAACCAACAATCCGCAGTCTGCCAGGAAAATTTCCCCACGATATCCCAGCTATATAGGGTCCTGCGGAAATGGAAAACGAGGTCGCAAACAATGGCTGCATCTTAATCATCTGAACGATTCATGCTTATTACAACTCCTCGGGGAGCACCGGGGACTGCAGGTTTGACCCCTGTATATTTTATACACAAGGGAACTTGAGCCCCGTCTAAAGTGTCTTGGAAAATAGCTTTGACCGCCTGGGCCTCTAGCTCCCACTCTTTCCTGTACTGCGTTTTCCACATGGTGCCCGTTGAAAGTTGGGCTTTGTGCAGTCCACAAATTATTGCATGAATTCTTTTGGGTAGACATCGCGGGGTGCCTCGGATTTGAGTGCGCATGTGTGCATGCAACTGACCTCGGGCCTGCCCGTCATTGTATGCGAGGCGCGCATTCTTGTCTCGTGAGGTGTACGGGTGCCTCGGCCTGTTCGAAGCACGCAGCGCCAAAACCCGGGCACGTGCTGTCCACGTGAGCTCCATCCCAAACTGGCCACATCCCAAACCGGCAACTCCCAAACCGGCAACTCCCAAACCGGCAACTCCCAAACCGGCAACTCCCAAACCGGCCACGTCCTAAACTAGTCAAGTCGGGCTATGTTCGCCACTGTTCCACGAGCTCTGGTGGCTGCAGCTTGTGCATGCACCAACCGCTCCCGGTGGGGCAAGACTTCTAGCGCTGCTCTGCGAAATGTACAGTGCACATGCTCATTCTCCACAAGCAACTTTCACATGGCGCGCTCTGCTTGAATCACATGGCGCCCTACGTATAAAGGCATGACTGCCCACGCAAGATCTCCCGTCCAAATATTCACCAGAAGTTATCTTTAAGACTAATTCTTTTCTGCCAGTTTAAATTCGCTCGGTTGAAGTTATCTCGCATTCAGAATCCGACCACTTCATTTCCATCACACCACGAGCTTTACGTTGCTTGACCTAATTCCAGCCCAGAGATCGTCCTCAGAACTGCCACCCACTTTCTGGCTCCTTCCAATACTTTCCGTTCTCTAGCTGTTCCTATATCCTGCCATTAGCCAGAATGGACTCCTACGCTAGTGTCAAAGGCACAGTGGAGTATGCCCAAGGGCCTAATCCCAAGAATGCAATCCAACAAGAAAGAGCAGCCGCTACGTTTGATGCAGATCAGATGAACTACTTCTTGGAGGGCTCTAAGGAGCGGGCGTTGGAGATCCGCAAGTTCATCAGTCAGATGGAGAGAGACCCCGTGTTGGCTGCTTCCACTAAGGACTACGACGCCACCAAAGCAGAGCACCGCGAAATCACCATCCAGAAAATCAACCGGCTTTCGCGCTACATTGAGGTTGAGACGTTCGAGGCTTTGGAGCGTCGGTTGTCCATAGTGTCGGTTTTTGACCCCTCGTTTCACACCCGCTTGGGTGTCCACTTGGGTCTCTTCCTTGGATGTATCCGAGGCAACGGCACGTCAGACCAGATGCAGTACTGGCTATTGCAGAAAGAGTCGGCTTACGTCAAGAACCTTTATGGGTGCTTTGGAATGACCGAGTTGGCACATGGCTCGAATGTTGCCGGATTGGAAACTACCGCCACGTTTGACGAAGAAGATGATGAGTTTGTCATCAATACGCCCCATTTGGGTGCCACCAAATGGTGGATCGGCGGTGCAGCTCATTCTGCCACTCACTGCACGGTGTATGCTCGGTTGATTGTCAAGGGCAAGGACTACGGAGTGAAGACATTTGTGGTGCCCTTGAGAGATGCCGACCACAACTTGATGCCAGGGGTGTCGATTGGTGACATTGGCTCCAAGATGGGAAGGGATGGAATCGACAATGGCTGGATACAGTTCTCCCAGGTGCGCATCCCCCGCTTCTTCATGTTGCAGAAGTACTGCAAAGTGTCTGGCGAAGGTGAAGTCACCGAGCCCCCCTTGAACCAATTGTCTTACTCGGCGTTGTTGTTGGGAAGAGTCACCATGGTCAAGGATGCGTTCAGGTGGTCGGCCCGAGTGCTAACTATTGCCATCAGGTATGGCGTGGGCAGAAGACAGTTCAAGGCCGCTTTGGCCAAGGAAGGCGACGAGGAATCCAAGATCTTGGACTACCCATTGCACCAGAGGCGGTTGATTCCCCTTTTGGCCCAGACCTACGCCTTTTCCAACGGTGCAAATAACTTGGCTGAATATTCCGCGCAGTCCATGGACGAGTTGGACGCGGCCGTGGCCAAGGACGATAAGAAAGCTTTGGAAGCCGGTGTGGACAAAATGAAATCGCTCTTTATAGCGTCCGGCTCCTTAAAGTCCACGTGCACGTGGTTGACGTTGAACACCATTGATCAGTGCAGACAGGCCTGCGGAGGCCATGGATATTCAGCGTACTCGGGATTCGGAAAAGCTTACAACGATTTTGCCGTGCAGTGCACGTGGGAAGGTGACAACAACATCTTGGGCATGTCTATTGGGAAACAATTGCTCAAGAAGTATACTTCAGTGAGAGAAGGCGAGGTCGCCAGTGGGATTCTTGAATTTTTGAACTCTTACAAGGAAACGCTTGGAGACAAGGCCATCTTGACCACGAAGGAAGACTTGCAGAGCCCCTCGAAAATGATATACGCCATCCAAGTGGCCCTCGTGCGGGCATGTGCCAAGGCGCATGAGGTGATGGAGTCCAAGGGCGGCGATAGCGACTACATTGGCGCGGACCTCGTCAACTTATCCAAATTATTGGCGCATTTCTTCTTGTTGACGGCATTTTTCGACAAAATCAAGTCCACCAAGGACGACAAGTTGGGCCCTGTGCTCTACTTGTTGGCGCAGTTGTACGGGTCGGCCATTATTTTGGAAGGCTTCTCCGGCACGTTTTTGACGTTCCAGGCCGCCACCACCGAGGTTATGGCGTACAACTCCACGGAACACGTTGGCGAATTGTGTGCCCAGATCCGGCCGCACGTGATCCCGTTGACGGACTCGTTCATGTTATCGGATATGATGATCAACGCTCCCATTGGCTACTACGACGGAGACATCTACAAGAACTACTTCCGCACGGTCAACGAAAACAACCCTGCCAGAAACAGCAAGGCGCCTTACTCGGCCGCCATCGAGGCCATGTTGAACAGGAAGCCGCTTGACGAGAGGCAGAGGTATGAGAGAGAGGACGAGGCCGCGGAAATCTTGTCCAGTTAGGCGTGTATTACACGGCCCCGAATACAATCACATTGAATGGCAAATCAGCCGCTCATATAAAAAGGCAAAACATGACAATCTGAATTCGGATTTTTAGCCAGTTGATAAAATCACTTTGATATTGCGATCGTGTAGTCACGTGTCCATACACGGCCACCACATGAGCAGACCATACACGGCCACCACATGGACAGATCCAACAGGGCAGATCCACGCCATCAGCTAGTCAACTACGCCGGCGCAGGTCTAAACCCCACCATTTTAGACCGTTTATTGGGCACAGCAGCCCGGGACTGCATACTGGACCCATAGGCAAGACCCTTGATGGAACTTTTCCGAATGTGACGGTAAAGTTGATGAAATCTCTCACCTGTGACAGAAACGGGAAGCTCTTCGGCGTTCACAGAGCCATGGATTTCTCGGCATGACGTTGGCCTGGACGAATGCACCTACGTCCTCCAGCGCCCACATTTAGTCCACTAATTCCAGTATCACCCTAATATCTTTCCAACTCACTTGGAGCTTTGAAGCTAATTGAAATCGTGCAGGAAGCGGGGCAAAGGAAGAAGCGGGGTACAAGAAGAATTGGAGCCGTGAACGCCAATTTTAGACCCTCATCTTGGTAATTGACAACTTCTAAATGCACTAACAACAGCATGCTGGATTTCTGGCTCATGCTGTGGAACGCCTCGGCGCTAGTTGTAGGGCTACGGATTTGTCCTGGGTTCGGGGCCATGCGTGGGACTGGACACATCCGACCATAAGTCGCCTGGATGATGTAGATGCCTGGATGCGTCTTCCCTTTGATATCTACACTGGCACCACATAGCATTGCTAGCATGTGCACGCTTGGTCCCAGCCAGCTAAATCTGGATCTGGTTGACGTGCGTCCAGTCCAGTTCAACGTAATCACCCAATGCAATCTCATGGCCCTTTAGGTGTACATGAGTTAAAACTAGAATAATCAACAAAGTCACTTCAATTATATCCGGTAGTAATATTATTACTTGATAAGCTTTGTTTTCTGCTGCTCACACTTTTATAATTCCCTTGGTAGGAGATACTGCCGAGCTATTGTGAAGGATGCCTGCTGCGATATTCATTGGTGTTGATCACCAAAATGTATCCCCGATTGTCCATGCGTTGATAGTTTGACATAGATGACCGGTGGTTTCACCTCTGCGTGGTTTGTACCCATGAAGGCTTCATCACGCTTGAAGCCTATAATAAGCTGTTGCAGCATCACAAAATCCCATCCCAGTTCCATCCGATTGGCCGTCCGATTGGCCGTCCGATTGGCCCTCCTTCCATATGTTTGGACGATAGACGGTAACGCATCTGGAAACACTGCAATCTTGAAATAAGGCCGGGTGACGCTGCTTGGCTGAAAAGACTTGGCCAAGGGCGCAAACCTCTTCTGCGTGCGGGTATGGCTGATTTTGCTAGTGCTGATGCGAGTCCAGTGCGTTTCCAGCTATTCCCGGCGCACGGTAATGCTTAGATCCAAGGAAATGTTGGCTCCAACCAGGGGCTATCATGAACCACACTAGAAAATTGAACACGTTTTTTGCAGGATAAAATGAAGCTGGGATCCTGTTGGTGTAAAATTGGTTCAAATTCTTGAAGGGCCAATAGTAGACATTGATGCAAAGTGGTGCAGTGTCTTATTTGTCTCGACCAGTCTCCAAATAGTAGAATGTGCCCTCACTTGGATATGACTGAACCTCAACATAACCTTAAGGAAAGAGACCAGCACAGCATCCCGCTCCCAAAAACCATATGATTGTTTCGGTGGATTCCATAACTCCAAATGATTCCCGTTGTTTAAAAAACCATTGAAAAATTTTCTCTGAGCACTAGGCGTCACCATAGACCCTAACTGAAGTGTGGTTCGAAACGTCTGGCCGAACACGTTTGTACAGTTTAGAGCACTGCACTGACCTTTAATTGCTAATCAATGCGCTGAGCTTAGCAGATACATCTCGAACAAGAATCTCAGGTTTTGGCGTTGGGCTCCACATAGTCCACGTGTTGAGCCATGCTTGGGCCATGTTGACAATTTTCAAGCAGTCAATTGTACTTTCAAATAGTCAATTGTACTTTCAAATAGTCAATTGTACTTTCAAGTAGTCAATTGTACTTTCAAGTAGTCAATTGTACTTTCAAGTAGTCAATTGTACTTTCAAGTAGTCAATTGTACATTCAAATGGTTGACTGTACATTCAAATGGTTGACTGTACATTCAAATGGTTGACTGTACATTCAAAGGATCATTGTACTTTCAAGCAGTCCACTGTACATTCGAATGCATAGCAGCGGGTCCGGCCACTCTAACAACGTTATCAGACTTGTGAATTGGAGATCTGGGTAGTAGATCAGAATGCTCACCGAAGGCACACACGAGACCAACATGGATTCTGGCTGGTACGTTCTTTTGAAATGCGTACCCAGCGATTGAACCTTTGCATTCACCCCGTCCCACATTCATGTTCTTGAGCCTTAGCTAGAGAGGGTTCGTCTTCGAGCCCACTTGTCTCAGGTGCACTATTTTCGTAAGCCAGTCCACCCTTACAAGTTTCATGAAAATGCAAGATTGCATCTTTCTTCAAGCCATGTTTACAGATTCAGTCTGTAAATGCACGCCCATCATCATCATCGTCAACAAAAAGAGCCCCGTCTGCCGGTCAGGCATAGTCCCCGAAGACGACACGTAGCGTAACCATCAGGTGTTTAATAGCCAAATGGTCGGCACAGGCGCATATACCGGAAGAGCTAGTCCTCAAGAGTCCATCGAAAAGAAAACAGAATCACTCAAGGTCATAGGACAAGAATGACGAAATATTAGAGTCTGCGAAGACAATCTGACCGGCCCAACGGGGATGGTAGGAGTTTTCAAGACCCGTCGCGATCTTATTAGCCTGAGCAGTGTAGGCCACTTCAGAAAATAGTTCACATCATTGATGTCAGAGGTAATGAGTGTGAAGTGGCACTTCTTGCGAGATGATTGTGGTTGATAGGGGGCGTTTAATTCAGTCGAAAATTCACCAATCAAACGTGTAGCAATGACAAGAGCAGATCAGACCCACGACAACCAAAAAATTCCAATAAACTAGGCAAAACCGCTCTTCCGCTAGCATTCACTGAGTAACTGTACCATCAAGGGCCACGAGAATACCCTCTAGCTGCGTTGGAAATGTTCCAATGACCACATGAATATAGTGAGGGGGCCAAATCCAAACCCAACACAACTCCTCACACTCCCATAGAGGACCCTGTTCATTCGATCATAACTGATGACCAAAAGACGGCTGCTAACCATTCGTACCCCTATGGGCTCATCTAGCCCAGCGATACCTGCTCCAACGGGTTCTCTAGCAGACGACGGAGAACTCTCCACTTTTGGTTGTCGTCTTCACTTGCGTATGCTGGAGGCCACAACGTCCCAAAACTCTGCGGCCCAAGCCACACGGCTCACTCGTCTATAGCGGAAGCTCCTTCAAAGCCAAGATGATCGAGCACGACCCTGTGCATCTTGTGCTACGCTCGGATGTTGTTTCCAGTATCTCCGAGAGACCAAATGGAGAACAAAACAGCACCCATCAGGTAATCACCACGCTTAAGAAGCACATATGATAATGCACTTACTGCGCGGCCGATGAGTTGAGACCATTTTTGAACGCTTAGGTCCCAAAGTGCACTTGCTTAGCTCACTTGTACCTCTCTGTAGCTTTCAGTACTCACTGTACTTCCGAAATTATTCTCTCATTTTGAATAGGCTCTTTCTCCGTATTTCTCGTTGACGCACTCTCTTCCCTTCTCAATGGTGCTTTTCCTTCAATCTCTTGGCGTTCCTTCCTTTCCAGTCAAATCCTTCTCTTCGGGTCACTGATATATCGCGAGTGATGTTTCATGTCGGTACAATGCCAGATTGACTTTTGTCTTCGCCGTTCCCGAAGCACTCCCGTTTGTATTCAATCGGTCACTCAAGACTGGTATCCTCCGGCTTGTAGTTATCCAAAACAATACGGTAAATGAAAGAGGGAGCGAAGCCGCCCACATTGGTGATGTAGATGTCGATGTGTTCCGGGAGCACGTAATCTGTCAAAGGGTTAGTGACCACGTCAACGTTCTCCATGAGCTGCGCATTACCACAGTTCAACACCTTGCCCAGGTTTCCCACCTCCACAAGGTCCTCGCGATTGAATGGGTAAAGCGGCGATAACTTGAAGAGACCCGCAACACCAAACACTGGGGTCTTGTGCTCCTTGGCGCACTCAACCACACCCGCCACGCCCAGGTTGGCCATACATCCACCATTGGCGAACACAGTATTGGCGCCTAGAATCACCTTGCCGACGCGAGGCATCACGGCGAACACCGCACTGTCCGGAATAAGCACGGTTTGGATGTTGTTATCAGCTAGAGCCTTGACAAATTTGTGGGCATCCTCGGTATCGTTGGGGTAGCACTCGGTGACCAACACCGTGAAGTTCCGTTTCGAGCGGGCCTTGATTAAAAACTGCAACACCGTGTCGGACCCCGGGGTGGCTGCCAAAAGCAACTCGCCCTCGTGGATCAAGTCTGCAGCCATGTTCTCGAGTTCCTCCTTGACGTTGGAGATCTCGTCCACCAAGTCGCGAATGCCCTGGATGACAATAGAGCGCATATCGCTCAGCTGTTTCTTCAGGAGCTTGCTGTTGGATTTCTTGGTGTTGTTGGCGGCAGAAAGCAAGCTGAACATGGATGAGATCATGGGGGTGTTTTCCAGCTCGGGCGACTCGGTTTCACTCTCGTCGCGGATGATCGCCAACACACGCCGCACGATGTTTCCGGGGATGAACTGCCGCGGGCTCAGGCTGTGAAGAAGGAGGCCAATTCTGCGGATCAACTGGATAAGCTCCTGGGGATCTGTCCAACGGGCGGCCGAAATCACCCTCATCAACACATGCGCCACACTGAGGGCCACCTCCTTGTCGCCGGTGAGCTGGCGGCGTTTCAACTGCGAAAGAAGCGGGTCTATGATGGCCTGAAGCTCGTGGCTGATTTCGCTGGTCATGTAGTAGTGGGCGGAGGAGCGTGGGGAGAAAGAAGGAAGTCGAGGTGAGATGCGGAGCTTCTAATGAGGCGCTGCATACACGCCGCGCGGGAACCAAGCCAGGCCAGGACACCACGGCACGGCCGACGGCAGAGACGAGCGTCAGGACTCGAATTGATGGTGGAGCACGCCATGCGGGTGCTTCAGGGAAGCGTCTACGTCATGCACGGGTGGCTGGTCCGCACCGGAGCGGTCTGGCTGAAAGGGGCGATGTTGGAATTATATGCAGGCGGGTATAAAGACAGGACCGCAGTCACGACTGGACAGCAGAAAAGGCAGTCGAGGCGGCAGGGCAAGCAGGCTCGGTGAAGTGTCACCAAGACAACACGCTATGTAGGTATTCTTGTCAAGTGTCTGGTGCAGTTGTGAAATGGTATCTTGTAAAGTATAAGTTTCCGTCTTCAGACGCTCACTGGGCATCACACGACCATTGTGACGCTCTAGACTGATGGTCTTAGAATAAAGCACCACTGTGTAGTTGGGCCTATTTGGGCAATCAATCTACTGGTCCGAAGTGCCTATTTTCTATGCTAGAGGCCAATAGACTAGCAGCAAGTAGTTTTGTGGCAAATAGTCCGATCACTTTCTTCAGGGCGGACACTTCATCCAGTATCTCCTAGGCTGTTCATGTTCGGAAAACCGGCATGATAATGGACTTTAAACCCTTCACGAGGCCGTCCACATACTGCGGTCCCCGGCTCCAAAAACAGTCCCAAGTAAGTGATGCGGTTAGCTCCGACCACCTGGCAAGCACATGGAGGGAATCTCGTGATGTGGCATGAAGCAAGGACCCTTCGCCACCGAAATAGCGACCTCTACAGAAGAACTGCAGGAGTGGTCAGAAACCCCTCTTTTCCACTTGAGTAGGCAAGTCTGTACCTCATTCTCGCCAAGCGGCGCCGCTTATCAGACTTGGCCACAGGCACATGTTTCTCCCTGGTCACGTTCAATAGGTGGATTTCGGTTGGGGAGCAAACAAAGTCATCCGTTTCTGCGGATTTCACCATGATGAACTCCGGAAACGACCGTTGGGTCGTGCCACACGCATAGGCACGAAGACGCGCCACTTTATGGAGCTTCCCTACCAATTGCACCTTCAAGGGCTCAACGTTTTTCCCGAAACCAAGGAAGTTGTTCCTGATGCCCAAGGTTCTAACCTCGCCATTGAGCCTAGTGGTAGCGACCTCATGTTTCAAGGTAAAGGCGAGGGGACCAGGGAGGTGGGGCCGTGGACCAAGAAACAGGCTGAAATTCTCCGACCGCTGGTAGCTGAGTGGTTTCAAGGTGCCGTTGATTTTGGCGTGGAACAATTGCACTGTTTCCTTCTCGGCTGTGCCAGTAGCAGCCACAAGAAAGGCCACGACAAGTGAGCAAAGTCTCATGGTTGCAGCGCACCCTGGGAAGTAACCTTCAATTTATGGTGACTGCTGCGTGATTTTTCCGCTGGTAATGGATTCATTCACTTTGCCCTATGAATTTGCATGCTATTCTGGTGGTGCATAACCTTGCCACTCTGGATAACTTGCCTTGCCATTCTGTCCAAAAATTCCAGGCCATGTCATTCTAGTGGTGCATGAATTGCCACGTCGTTTTCCGAGAAAGTGACATTCCCACGCCGCCTTGCAATTTTGGACCGCATTTTCCATGGCAATGCTCTCAGATTCATTCTCGATGACTGACTAATCATCACAATGACCACGGGGTTGTCCTTCACGCTTGCCAACACCCCACTGCCAATTATGATTACCTCAATTGTCACCTGGCTAAACCCCACTTGCCGAAAGCACCCAATATCTTCCTGAATCCATACTAACCATCTGCCTGACCGTATTCCACTCTACCTAGCATGCTCTCAGCAGCCTGCCGTCATTCGCATGAGTCTGCGGCCTTCACGCAATGACCGGCGTGACCATGAACATGACCAGGTGCAGACATGGACCTGCATCCAGAAGATGGTTTGAATGTCCCATTGCAGTATGTAGATGACTCGGTACCCTGTATCCTGCACAGATTTGTTTCCGGAATATGGTCGGTGGACAGTTATTCTGACTAATCCTCCAAAGCGAATTGAGCGATTGGAACGAAAGTTCTCGAATTCTGCAAAAAGTGCTCAGGGCTGATCTGAGGGGATCTTAAATTCTCTCGGGCATGCAGGCGACTTAAAGCAGAAGCAATTCGGGGAAAGAAGTTGATGGGTCAAAGTATTTAGAGACCGAGACCTAACCAAAATGATGCGAAACGCTGATAAGGTCTGGATCCTAATAGAAGAGACCTGCAAATGGCGTTCACCTGATGAGCACTCTGGAAAATTGGACTTTAGCGACAAGATTAATCAATTAAGATTTACGCCTCGCATTTGAACAAGTGGCTTTCTGGAACGATCTTGGTTTCCCTCGGGTAATCTTGGATATCTGGTACGTTGGTAACAAAGTGGAAAAAACCTGGTACTTGGGAGATGTAATGGAACTGAATTTGTGATTTTGAAACCTCCAGGACATTCTAGAAATGGGGTTCGCCTCAATTGATGGGGATCACGAAGATCTAGAGCCTTTGCACCCTCTGGTAAACTGGCAAGACTGCATCTGGAGTAGTTTCGAATGATCCAAAAACGACTTGAGGCAATTGGAAAGCCAGAGACGGAGAACTATCTGCAGCTGTGAGACTCTAGTCACCAACGTGAGCCGGTTTGGAACTCAGAGACTGTCTGGTGTCTGGCAGGGAAAAGATCAGGGAATGAAATACCTGAGAGCCATATTCAAAGTCCTGGTAAGTGCCCTTAAAATGCTGCAAAGTAGTTTGAAGAGCTCAAAAAAGACTTGGTGTACCCCGGTTGAAGGTTTCGACCGACCAGACAAAACGGAACGATCTAGTTAGGGTTTGAAACGGCCAGGCAAGGTGATTCCGTGGTCTTTCCTGGTGGCACTTGTGGATATTGCCATATCCGCCTGCGTTCCTGTCTTGCAAGCGGCTGCGCAACAAAGTCAAGGGAAATTCTCTTGCTTTAGCGACCGATGGCTTGCAAGGGCTCTTGTTTGGTGTCTGTGATATGCCAACTTCAGCAAATCAGGCAGCCTGGGGTTCCCCAGAGTAGCCGAACCGCGACAGCGTCGAGTACTTACCACCTACCTCTTGGCAGTCCAACCAATTCAAAGGCTCCGTTCATATCATAAGCACCCATCTCCCGATCACATGCCTCTTGCCACAGTATCCTGCTCTTCAGCCGCATGGCTCCCTTGAAACTCTTTGGAATCCTCTCGCCATCCTTTGGTTGTGCCTGAAGAGTTCGGTTCCAATCAACTTTCGACGCATCGAACAATGTCAAGTCGCTTTCCACATCCAACTGTAAACACCTCACCAGTTCTATACTCTTATTCTCGATGTCACTTCCATCAGACAGGCAACCATCCAGACAGGAATATAGTCGCTAGCTGGATTTGAGGGACTCCCATTTTCCATGCGCAGAACACGCTTGGGTCTCTGCCGAACGGACTCTTTTAGTGACTGGGTTCCATGATCACGAACCTGATCTCCATGGTCTTTTCATTTTCTAGGTCGATACAGACAAGTGTCTGAACTCACTTGGTCCTTTTTATACCCAATTCAATCATCGGTATTTGGCCCAGCTTCTCTGGTCCAACCACTTCATTTCTCAATTCAACCTCTTTCAAAGAACCCGTTCAAGTCACTCACGGACAATCGTTCCAGTTCGGCTGATCCTACTTCCGGAAGTCGTAAATCTAACTGAAACTCGCCAGTTTAGGGGAGTGAATGGGACGTATCGACATCTGGTGAAACATCCACAATAAGAATATAGAACCGGTTGGCAAAAGTATCCCCGTTCTTGAGGAAGTATTGATATCTTGCATTGGTATTATGCCTGGTATTTGGAGAGCTGTAATGGCGTTGGACCACTGATACATACCATTGGAGTTCCTTATGAGCTGGAAATCAAACACGTCATTCTCTATTCCGGGAATTCCATTGCTGGTATATCTTTAGAGTCCGATCTTGGCCTTCTAGTATTCCTGGCCCTTTATAGCCTGGCCCTTTATAGTCTGGCCCTTTATAGTCTGGCCCTTTAGAGTCTTTGGCGCCTTATAGCCTTTTTGACGTATATCCTCTCTGGTCCTGTGTAGCCCTGTCTGGTCTTTTCTGGTAGACTACCTGAACGGCCTGATAGATGCACTAGGGCGTACCCAAATCCCCAATCATTTGTCGTAATCTGGAAAACTGGACAGCCGTCAGTCATCAGCCTCTGCACGTCTGTGGCCTCACCACTGGTCTTTAAGCTCACTTTGCCGAACCTTGCTTCCGTCGTCCCAGTAGATCCCTCGCCTGCTATCACAACCAGCTCTAGCACCAAGAAAATTGGGACACGTGGGTGCCTCACATTTCCTTCATTATCAATTCAAATGTAGAAAACGTTCTCGGTGGAAAACGTTCTTAGTAGTTCAAAGCATATTCAATGGCTGCAGTGTATCCGTAAACACCCAACCCAGCGATAACAGCAATAGCTTAATCCAGGAGATACGAGACACGTGGGTGCCTCAAGCCAAGTGACATTGAAGTCACGTCACGGCGGCCAAAACTTGGTCCTTTGCTCCGATTTCTGCACACGTTTGGTGATATGTTCCGGTATTTCCAGAGGGACCAAAGAGGTTTGCACCGATCCAACGATCCATGGATTTTGAATCGAAACCAGCGTCTTGATGTCAAAGTGCCATGAGTAAGTTTTGGTCTGGTTAGTGCAGCCTTCTTTCGAATGGTACTCTGCACTTTCCACTTCTAGGATCTCATCATTCTGCAGACCACACACGAAAAAGATAAAGAGCAACCTTTGGTCTTTCTTTTTGGAACAAGAGAATTAGTGCCGGGCTCTGTTTAGAGAGGACAATTCCTGTTCAACATCATACATGGGTGTAGGAGTAGGACCATAGAGTAACCACGGACTAATGTTCAGTGGGGACTTATGTTCGAATAACACAGCCATGGTATCATGAAGGTAAGTGTGAACTTCCCTTCCATTATCAGATACATTTGTATTAGTGGGTCTGGTTCTAGGAGGCATACTTGATGACACTCCAACCTGGGGTTTTGTATGATTACTCTTATGAAGTTAGAAGACACCAGGCCTTTTATATTTGGGGATTGACATTCACCCATAAAACACCTTGTGTGGTCTAGTCGTCCAGCTTACCGCTTTAGGAGACCATAACACGCACAGCGCGCTAAATATAGCGCGCTCAGTCTTTGGTCTTCAACACTCTGCCTGACTGCATACAGACGAAACTAGCGCTGAAGACGTTGAAGGAGTTGCACCGTGAGCCACACCCGTACACCACCACACCGAGGTGCTGGTGCATGGCTTGTGCACAACACACATCTGTCCTCAGTTCTGAAGGTCTGAAGCATTCTTGTATGTGACAGTCCAATGAGGAGCGGAGATCAAAGTCCGCCCGGTCAGGTCATGGAGGAGCGGGAGCACAAAACCCTATGATTCTGAGTGGTCATTCACTGAACCCCTGGCTAAGTGAGGGGGCAACACTATGGTAATTCTTAGGCGTGAATGTTTGCATTCCTATGATCATCACCAGCATCAATCAAGTTAGAGAAGTGCAATGTGTAGGCCAAAGGAGTGCAGGCCAAAGGAGTGCAGGCCAAAGGTAGTGCACACACAAGCCATTCGCGCTGCACGATCCCTCTTGGGTATTCTTAATCCCAGTCATCTTCCCATTTCTGCCTGTATCACGCTACTAGGACTTTACCTGTGATGCGTCCAGATCCCTTCCCTGTCTAGACACCCTCAAACAGGCGCGGAGGCACGGACCTCATTATTCCGGTGCCACCTCGTATTCACCCACGAGATCCTGAAGCACGACTTGCATGCTAGGAGAGTGATTTGTCATCAAACATGGATGACACCCCGCTTGTGTTTCAGCTCTGCATCCAAGGTGGACCAGCCCCTATTTCAGCAGCATCCCGAACTCCGAGTGGGGCAGCTCTCGGCTCAATGCGGTGTCTTTCACGCATGTATCCAGAAATGCAGTACGCGGTGCACGGACGATAAATATCTTTGGTGGCAGCCCTTCACATCGTACAACATCATGGGTCGCATGATCACCGGAGGCTTCATAGCCATCGACCTCACTTACTTTTTCCCACACGAAATACTGGCCGACGGATGGCCGCTTGCGTTTCAAGATCCCAAGCAAAAGGCCAAGTTCGAACTCGGGATCCGCATGGCTCTTGACCTATGGGAGGAGCTCGAGCTCGCGGAGGAGCATTATAGCGGAGGCGCTAACTTGAGCGACAAGCGAGAGTCGATTGCCGAACACGTGCTCGAGGGTTTCCTGGATTATTCATCCATGAGTATGTATGACTTCCAGGGGATTTTGGCTGATGCCGTGGAGGCGGAATTAGACACCTGTGTTGAAAACGACTCGCCGTATTTGATTGGCGAACTCATCTTCGAGATGTACGAGGAGTGCAGGGTGCACGACTACTACCGAATAGACGACATGTACAGTCGGTTCCAGGAGAAACAGTTGGCAGGCCAACACAAGCGGAGCGTGGTGATTGAACAGGACCCGAATAATCATGTAATGGATGAAGACGGGCCAGACCGGACTGCACTCAAAGATTTGGGGTGGAGTCTGGGGACTTTCTCGAGCCTAGCTATAGTCGAACTCTAGCTCTTCAAATGAAGGAGAATATAACGTGCAAGGGGCGAAGACCCCTTTGATGCTAGAATAGTCAAGTTGGGTGAGTTGGATTTCGAGTTGGTGAGTTGGATCTCGAGTTGAATAGTCGACAAATGGAATACGCAGGATTATGGGCCAGGAAGCGTGGAGATTGCAAACAATTGCAGCGTCCGTGGGCCAATAAGACCAATTAGACCGCAGATTGCGTGATAGGCGGGTTGGCCTCTTCAAATGTACAGACTGGAAAATGTTGCTAGACCAACGAGAGGCGAGTGGCGAAAGAAGAGCAAATCGGCCCGCATAGGTCAAGCAGCCCGGTAAGCGGTCCCCAGACCTTCAGACCTGTCTAGATCACCGGTAAGCTCATTAAAGAAGACAGATCCAGGCAAAGCAATCTGGGAAGCCGAAGAGTCCCACAAGATACAGCTCAGGAATACAGAGCGCTGAGCTGTTGTGATTCCCCAAAGCCCGGTTAGCCTGCTGATGTGCAGTCGCGTGACCTTCCAGATGGATGCCATGATACCGTGTTGAGATCCCCTACCAAATACCGCATTCAGATGTCAAATGCATTCGACAGCTTAACGCCTCCCAACCGCAACTTTTGGTGAAACCGTTGCATAAATCGTCATTCCTCAAATCGATCTGCATTCCGACTATGAGACGGACGCCAGGGATGGTGATGCACTTCGGAACCCACTTTTTTATTCTCGAACGAAGCAGGCGAAAAGGAAAACACCAAGAATACCTCGGGACAGAACACGTCGGGACAGATAAAGGCCTTAATCTGCCGTATCCTTCCTGCGCAGCCGTGCCAAAAGACTCAATGTGAATGGCTCATCTCTGATCATGACCGTGACGCAGCATTAGGAAAGGTGAATCGACCTACACGAGGCTAGACTAGTGGTCTTGGGGCACTCCCCGAAGGAAGGTGCCCTCTAAAGGACCCAAGTTTGTATTACATGAGTTTCGGTATTTTCTTATGTATAAGCTGTCCGTATCACTATATATTATATCTATACCTTTGAAGTTCTACAGAGTATAATATTTATCTAGAAGTGCTTAGCATTGAATTACCTTTTGTTAGATCATGGGTAGCGCACTACCCAAGCATAAACAGTTAACCTGCGACGTGCGCTTACAAGGGGAAACCGTCGATACCCCACCTGGAGAGAGGCGTGTCCAACCTCGACCGACTATCTCCGAGGCCTAGCGGTACCACTAAGTTCAGTGCCGCGGTTTCACCCAAATGCAACGCCGTGCTTGTCTCAGATGCAGGACAAATGGCGCCACTTGGCCTACGGACTAGCCAGATTAGGACTTGTCGGGTCGTTAAGGCGCCCCCGCCGGGTCCCAACCCCCCACTTCTGCCGAAGAGGGCGCCACCGTGCCCCACGCCGGCTGGAAGTGTGGTAGGCCCCCCTCATGCGGCCCGGGCCAGTATTTATCTATGTAAGCTTGGATGATCCCCTTTGTTTTAGGGATCATCAACGAATAGACCAGCAACCACGGCATATTTTGTCTCAATGTGTCGGTTAACATCACAACATTAGTCTCATCACACCACATCTGTATGATGTGCTTCCATTCTTTCAACTGCAACTCCTTAATAAGGTTCCTCAACCATATTACTTCTGCTGCCATCATATAATCCAAATAGTTCATATAATCCGAAAAGTTCAGCTTCACTTGTTGACCCTGCCATGGTTTTCTGTAACTTCGAAGACCATGATATCGAACCCCCATGAAATCACTAGATATCCAGTCCGTGACTGTCTTGTTTCAGTGTTTGTTGCTAGATCTGCATCCACAAATACCTCCATGTCCTTAGTGTTCTCTTGATCTGTTCCCGTGAATATAATCTCTTGGAGTGTGAAGTAGGTATCTTACTGTCATGTGTGCAGCCTTCATATGTTTGGCTTTAGGTTCCTTTAAATATCTTGCCAAGTTCAGCGCCAGGAAGGCGATGTCCGGTCTTGCTGATTTGCCGCAAACATGAGTTTTCCAACTATCGTCCTGTATCCAGATTCATCACATGGTTCCTGTAATTCTTCTTCAGAAAGCTCATGAAGTCGTTGAAATAATGTGAAATAATGTCTTTTGACTCGAAAATCTTCTTTGCCACAGGAGAGTACAATCTTACCCCATGTCTCAGAACGCCTCCCCCTAGATAAAGGCACGGAACGGCTCTGGCACCAGATTGTGAGTCAACTCTAGGATTGGGCACCTTAGCATAGACCAGCAGCCCAAAACGCACCCTTACCCTTGAGGCAGATGATGGGGGTCATCCCATAAGTCGATAGGAAGGCGTAGATGAAGTCCCCTCGTAGGCATCCAGTTTTTTTTTATGATTTTGTTGCCTCAGTCATCTTTATATTTGGTTTTGTAGTAACTATCAATGCAACGAGGAGCCCCAAGTCGGAGACGCTGCGATGGAATGTAGACCTGACATCGTCCAGCTGGACGGCGCCGCACTACGGGGCGGCCTTCATAAGTTCATGATGCTGGTGTGAACAATATGGGCGTGTGACTGAAGGCGCCGATGGCTTGGATAGTAGCAATCTCTATGGTGTTCAAAGGTTCCGTGACACGGTCTGGATTTCCACAGGCAGATTACCCGGGGACTCCCTGCCTTTTTGACTAGGACATCACGACTTTCCACGCTTGACATGAAGTTAGCCCGGGGCCCGCCGCCAAAGACGCCGAGCTCGGCAAGGACTCTGTTCTCGGCAAGACTCCAGGACGCTGCCAGCGACAAGGCTGCTGCCAAAGCCTATTCCAAAAGACATTGTTAGACCCGCCCACATCAAGATAGGGTGGAGCCGTTGAAACCGCGAAGGTGGAGGCCGAGGTCAAGGCCACCGTGCAAGAGCGCCACCAATTCTTATCAATGCTCACGGAGGAGCGTGCTCGGTTGAAGGAGTCGGAGAAGAAAGAGCCCTTGTTGGTTGAGAACAAGCGCCGGTATGTGTTGTTCCCAATCAAATACCATGAGGTGTGGCAGAACAGAGCGTGGATTCTGTCGCATCTATGATGGACCGTGTAGCCTGGGATGCAAATGCAAACATGATTTTTCCACTTTGCTGCATCGGAGCGGTAGAATTCGGTTTCACCATGCTTAGTGTGTTTCAAGGGTTCGTTGAAACAGAAATCTTGGTACGATCCACGTGACCCTTGTCATAGACCATCTGCACTAGCCAATTAGCGAAACCATCAGTGTTAGCTTCTGTGGATCTGGTTCTGGGAGGCATTTTGATGATGCTCCAACCTGGGAACCTGGGTTTGTATGCCCTAGAAGTTAGCAGCTTGCCTATTATTTGGCGATCGGCATTCACCCTGACGTAGGCGTGTAAACGGAATCTGCCAAAGATTGGTTAAAAGATATGCTATGTTTTGAGTTGTCAAAAATACCTGAGGTGATTATTAGTGTGTGGTTGCATGAAATGTGCCTTCACCACAACATGCTTGGATTCATGTTTCTTGTTGCTTGCAGTTGTCAGGATCAACCTTTATTGTCACAGTAGGATTGGACCACTTGCTCCAGATCTATTCCAGCAATAGGTTGCTTCAATTGTTGTTGAGTGCAACAAAATGAGTAGAGTGTCGAGGTTGCGACAGTTGTTTGTAGCTTTGATATCCTCAGCACTGGTGATTTTCCAAGGAGTATGAAGTATCCGGTGACGGAGACTTTCTTTTTCAAGACTGGATGCATAGCTAGCATCTGAACAGGCAAGGATTAGACCCTTGGAATATGACTCATAAAGAGTCCAAAGACGGAGTTGATTTTAGATTACGACGGAACGTCTTTGCTAGATTCGGTTTCTTCACAAGGCTCGTCGTCTTCATCATTGGTGCTGTTCTCGTGTCCTTTTGGATCAGCAGGTAGGCCGTTTCCTCGATCTGAAATCTTTGAGTCAATAAGAGTTTCGATGTAGCCTGTAAGATGCTTTCGTATGACCATGACCCTCTTCGAAGTTGATGCCTAGAAGTCTCTTGGCTTCTCCTGAATCCATCCTTTCGAAGGTCCTGCTCATTTCCTTAGCTCTAGACAGATGCTCACTTTTTTCATGGCTTGAACCTGATAAAGCCGTCGCTCTGGTATCAACGCTAACCCAACTTTGGGGCTCAGAAGCGCTCCATACTACTCTGTTAAACTGCTCAGTGAGAGCGTGATATCTCGCATCACGAGAAGCTTGAGCTTATGGATTGAGGCCGAGTCTGGACGGGGATGAGAAGGATGATTCTCGTCATACGGAGAGAAGCATCTCGAGTGCTTCATGCGGGCTTTTAGTCGGGGAGCACAAATGAAGGCTTCAAAGGAGTTCGACTGCAAGCCAAGAAAGCGCAGCTTGCAAGGGCATCAGCAGAGGGTTTATCAAGAGTTACCCGTGTCTCCAAACACGATCCTGATGGAGCTCGCAGTATTCATCTGCATCACAGAAGCCATTGAAACAAGATAGGCATGCCGAGCGGGTGGGAATTTAATGAGCCTTACATCCCTAAGATTGGATGATCCGACCAACAAGGTGAAGAGGCCGGAAGACAAGTCATGTTTCATCCAATAGAACACCCAGTAAACGCCCGAACACCATTGAACACATGGAAATCAAAAAACCAGAGTTTGGCGCCAACATGCACACTTGCGGCCCAATCCATGGTTTGAAGGAGACAGTGAGGGAGGCCGCATGAACAGCCAAGTCATCTGCGGAACTCAAAAGAACGACTGTGAGAAACCGAACATTTTACACCAGAGTGTTCATGACCAATGGAACCAGAAGCTCCACGAAACGGGGCTTATCAAAAAGAGTCATGTGCAAAATTCTCCTGCATGTACTGAATTGCAGGAGGTTTTGTATCCTTGGTATTCACAGGGCCAAGGGTGACATAGCATTCCACATGGCATGCAACTGCACGATTGAGTGCTCAACAATCAAGCGATCCTTATCATTCTTGCACTCCAGAACTTGCGTGTAAGGTGCTTTCAATACCTTGATGTAGGGAGAAGCGACGGCGACCAAATCATGTCTCATTTCACGAGGGCGTGGTCCCATAGCCTCTCGTTTGTTGTTGTAGCACATAAAATAGGCATGTCCGGGCAGATCAAAAAGAAATGATGATAAAGGGGTGATACCAATTCCAAGTGCATTCGCCCACTCTTGATCATGAGCTCACAACACCCCCACAATAACGCCTTTGACATGCGCAAACATATCCTAGGGTTAGATAGGTTTATCAGCCAGGCGGTTTATCAGATCAGGCCAACAAAACAACGGCGAATCATGAGAGGTGAATGAAATCACCAGTGGAGCGTCAGCGAGTCCCTAAAACAGAGACGAGGTGCACGGTGCTGTGTCAAATACACCAACAAACTTGCAAGCCCTGAAATAGGTACGGCCACGTCTGGAGCTCAATTCTAACTCGCATACATTAGGACTGCGTGAATGGCCGCAAAATACTCAGTTAGGAAATCGAGACCCCATCATTACCCCATCAATACCACGCATCACATCATGAAGCTGCTATCCATAGTTGTCCAACCGCCCCATGCGAATGCTTTTTCTTGGATGCTAGGGTCTGTTATGATAGCGCGTGACCCCCGCATGTCTCTAGTCACGTGCCGCATCACCGGCGCGTATGCCTGGCTCCAACACCAGCCACTGCCCTAACCATGACGCGGGTTGAGCAGCTCCATCACGCGTTGCAGCTACTCTATGACAGCTCGTCCCGCTTCCGCGTGTCTGTGGACACAATTCAGCGCTTGGCCAAGCACTTGACGCTCGACACGTTCGTGGATTCCGAGGCGCTAGCCTCGCCCGCCAGCCGTCTTTCCATAGCGGGCCAGTTGCTTCTCTTGGACGTGGACTTTACTGCCGACGATCGCATCGAGAACATCACACTTTCGCTGGGGTCGCACTCGCTGAATGTGCCCGAGACCCAGGACTCGGCCCAAGGCGCCGATTTGTCCGCTTGTCTTTCGGGCCCAATGCAAGAAGGCGCCGTTGACCGCTACGACGTATCGCTTCGAAACAGCGGCCGCTTTTCGTTTTTCCGCAGCGCCGCCGGTGTATGTGCCGAGTCTATTCTCCGGGCGAACCTCAGCGGCCCTTTTCTCGGCGAATTTTCCGCCAATTTGGCGTACCTAGCCACTCTTGACCGGCTTTCGCCGCCTGAGGGCGACATGATTTCCACCATGGACCACATTGCGTTATACCTTGCACTAGTGCATCATAAAGAGACTGAATTGAACGGCCGGGACGATGTCATCACTGGAAGCGCCGCTCTATGTGGCGCTGTTCTTCTCAACGACGAGGACATGGGCCGGCTAGGCGTCTTCCTCAAATTTTGGGAGAGTAATCGGACTTTGGGTCTGGACCTGGGCCTGCGCCTGCTGCAGCCGTCCAAATACTTGGCTCGCTTGAGTGCGCAAAGCTCAGCCACCCCTACAGATTACTTCAAGGACACTCAAACGAAATCGTGGAAGATGAACAACAAAGACATTGTCTTGGCGCTCGACGAGCCCTCTCTTGAAGTCATCAAGCAGAACATGCTGGCGCAGAATTGGCATCTACTAGTTTCACTCGATACGCCAGTGACACTCCCCAAAACCCTTGTGGAATACTTGGGATTGCCCAGCAGCCCTGGCCGCGTGCCAGAAAACATCACCGCAGAGAGCGACGCCGATGGTCGCATTTCGTTCTACTTTGAGGATACCTCGGAGTTGGTGCGCGTCAAAGAGTTTCCTCTTTCGAGCTTACACCAGCTCTCCAAGGTGTTTTCGTCATTGAGGAACCAAATCACGTTTTCCTCCTTGATCCACAGCGTGATAGACTCGTGGAATGTAATCACTGGAGAAGCCGCAGAGCTCACGACCGAAGCAAGCAAGAAAATCCGCCACCTGCTCAAATTGGCCGATGACGTGCCGGATGAAGAACTCATGGGCTTAAACTCCGTTCCCAACGATTTTATGAGCGCTGGCCGGAGCGAGAGTGGCCTCGATGACTTCATGAACAACGAATACGCGGAAAATGACGAGGACGAAAGCGACATGTTCAAAACAAAAGAGCTTGCGTTCTCACTTGTGGAAATTCTCTACGACACGCCATGTTGTGACTACCTTGTACGCATCACAGGCAGGCTCACAGATACAGAGTCAATAGATGCCCATGTGGTCATTAGCAACGGAAGAATCCTGCAGCATGGCGATGTTGACATGGATGGGGCCGTGCTGTGTCGGTTCATCCAAGCCTTGGCCCTAAGCGAACACATACCGCTAGCATTGAAGGTGTTAGGCGAAGAGAAAGATGCATAATCAATCATTTGCGGAGTGCCTGAATTCATAGCACAGCCGCTGGAGTGACTTGGCCCGTTCCTAATTAGCAGCTTTAATGCATTGACAATGTATTAAAGTGTTATTTCAGCTTATGGCTTCGAAGGTTAAATCCTTGAATGTTCAAGGCATTGCCATTCTGTTCCCGTTCTATTCTTGGATATTTTCCGTTTCAAGCACAAAGGTGCTCACGGATCCTGTTCACTGTTGAAGTGAAGGTGATTTTACATACCAGTCCAGATATTCAAAGTGGCGCTATCTGTTCTTGAGCTTTCGCTGAGGAAGTGCATGTGGCGTTACACGGATAAATAAAACAGTTGAGAATGCAACGGGGCGACAACTAGGAGCGTTATAGAAGGATTATAGAAAGTTCCAAGACGGATCCTAAGCTGGGTTAAGGACGGGACTTTGAAGGACAGCAAGGAAATCAAAGGGAAGATTGGAGCAAGAGTATCAGCATTGAGAGAATCTTAGGGCCCATGCATCTCTCTGGACATCACTTTCTGCTGGCCCATTCCTAACCCTTCTCATTTTATCAGCATCTGAAAATGCCGTTTGGCTCCGCGAGAAATTCCGAGAACCGAGCGAAGAACTGGTTCTTGATGTCCTGACACATGCATTTCATGAAACAATTCATGGTTTGAAGATCGGATCTTCTTGGCACCTTGCCAGCCGAATCCTCAGGCCTGAAAACAATTCTTAGTGGCATAGATAATCTTCATTAGTGTGGCGAATACTCGTGACTTGGAATAGGGCGGACGAAACACGGCACGGGGCTCATGCCACGTTTGGCTTTTGCACCGCTTTTTGCACCCAAAGCATCTGCAGCATGAGCTGCCTGTGGATAGATTGATTGCATCTTTTCCATAATCTCGTACGACTATGGAAGTCGGCTCACGGGGGAGCCAGAGGCTCGGGCGGCCATCGCAGGTACTCTGTGGCGGTGGAAAATCCGAATACATGGCCGCTGAAATTGAGGTTCAGCGATAAGTGGCGCCTAGAAGCCGGACACTGAGTCGTGCATTCTACATGGCACTTGGTGGGAGTATGAACCCCACGGCCCTTTAGGACGTTGTCCTGCAGCGGCGCAGCTCTACTATGAGTCTTCCTGATACGGGGATGTCCGCTCCAATGAATATATAAGCTATCACGTACGGTTTGGGTGGCAATCACAAGGTCGTGTAAATACATTGTACGTACAACTGTCGTTCTTCCGTGGCATCAGGCGACAACCCTAGTCGTCCTCCAACGCATAGCCATAATTCCCTATCTGAAAATAGACCAAGAGTCAGATCAATTACCGAACCCTAATGACTAAAGGTGATGTTCCATCACCCACGACGTTACCAATACAAGAGACAGACGCAGACCTCTTTGAGCGCGCTGGGATTCGCGCATCGGCATTCATGCTTCTTATTGACACATGGAAAGGAACGAACGAAGTTGGAGTAAAAGTCATCCAAAAAAAAAAAATTACATTCAGATACTTTCTCGGACTTCCCCCTGGAGGAAGCTCCTTCACCCGCCAACCCCCTTTTATAACATGCTGCTTAGGTCATACGATCCCAATGGAACTCAAGTGGTGTAGTACTGGTTGGAGGACTACCTTACTCCACGGACAAGTGATGATGAGCTTCTCGTACTCATCAGAACCAACCTTGTACCAAAAAAGGGCTTCAACACGGCACGCGTAGACGGGCCATGAGCACCGACCCCAGAGGTGCATGCAGAATTCTTGAGGCTCTTGGACAAGTACTACTGCCACGACGCTTTCTATGCGGTACCACAACCCCTGGCCTCAAAGGCTGTACACGCTCATAAGGTTACAGGAAACGACAGAGATTCCAAGCGGTTGAGACCATGCTACGCTGGACAGAAAACGGCTGGCGATAGATTGGCAGGGCTAATCACTAAACGCATCAAACAGCGCAAATCACTAAACGCATCAAACAGCGTAAATCACTAAACGCATCAAACAGCGCAAATCATGCTGGAATTGTTTTGTAAAGGACCATGCCACCGCGAACTGCCCCTTACTCTCAGACGGAACTTCCAACATAGCAGCCTATTTCATGCCGGACTATAAGGAGGTCACCAAGCGGGATCGACCCGAATTCTTAGATAGGTTGTCCAAATTCTGGAACTTATTGGCCTAGTGACGGCAGTCGGGGCTCATATCACATTGAACCATCTTGCTCATAGATCATGCTTAACCAATATGATGTAAGAACGACCTGTGTGTTACGATTTCCCAGGTTTTCCAGTGCCACGGGTGAACGATGCCAAATAACGACTCTGAACTACCACGTGTATGATTCAGGTGAGGCATATTTCCATGGGTGGTTGCGAGGGTATAGCCAAGACCAAATGGCGAATGTGGGTGAGCCAAGCAGTGTCATATCAATTAGAAAAAGGAATCAGGATTGAGGGAAGTAGCGGTGTGCTCCGGTCTACGCTACACATTGATTTTCTCTTGCGATTAATATAAAGAATTTTTCTGTAGCCTCTTCAACGACTGTAACGGCTAACAGTTCCTCTTGGCATCATGCTTCTCAATATTGCTAGCTCGAGTGGTGGTATAAGAAATGGTTCGACTCTTCTGGTTTGGTCACGAAGGCCCGTTGGCCGTGTTTCAAAATCCCGTCCTGATGCCAAGGGTCATTACACAATATCCACGATCCCACCTCCAAGGGTTCATCTCATTTTCACAATCCAAAAGCTTCAATGGGGTTCATTACCGCACAGGTCCCCAGGCGATCATAGACCTCCAGAAGAGCACTCTTCCAATTACCACACTCTCACCTTTAATATAGTTAGTAAAAGCCACAAAGTTGTAGTTACCGAAGACAAGCCAATTGGGTGGCTCTTTATTATGTTTCTCTTTTTTCATTTTTTTCTTTTTCTTTCCAGCAAAATTGATCAGTCACTTTCTGACAGTGGCTGATAGTGTTAGCAATGAGCAGCGAAAGATTGGCATCAATTAGTAATGCCTGGCAGTATGTTGTCTGGCAGTAAGTCCAGTAGTAATTCCGGTAGTAATTCTGGCAGTAATTCAAGTAGTAATTCCAGTAGTATCTCCGGTAGTAAGTGCTCAGAACTCTGCCTGGTAGAAGTGTCAGATATCTCCAGGTCAGTCAGAGCGTTCAAGAAAATCATCGGTCTTTCAAGGTCTCGGCCGGGAGTAGTTCCAAAGCCAACGGATGGAGTCAGTCAGTAGGCACCAGGTCTCTCTTAATTCCTTGAGAATTGTAGGTAAGCCGTAAGAAGGGTAGAGTCACCTCTTCATATGCCAGCTGCAAGCTGGAACGTGAATTGCTCACTATTTCATAAAGGGCTTTGGTTCGGCGCACCTTTGTTCTCAACACGTCAGTAGCTTGCAAGTCCATGCATTCTTCCCAGAACTTTGCCTGGTCCGTAATGTTAGCGCAACCAACTACCTGGTTCAATTCCGCCTCTGTTAGTTCCAAACCGTTTTCGATTTCCTTGCAAATCTCCCTAAATTCGTCTCGGTAGCTTTTTCCTAGACGAAATGCTTGTTTGAAGCCCCGTAAGACATTGAGTAGGTTCAGCTGGTAGCCAGCTTTCATTTGGTCGATTGTTTCCTTTATATCTTCATCCCTTTCCTTCAAATCCTCCAATTCCTCCATTATTAAGCATAGGCGTTCCTCATAGTGTTCTAAGAGGTCATCAGACGGTCTATTATCCGATCGTTTAGACGATATCGGGTCCAAGTCCTCGAAGTAGACGCCCAAAAGGTCAGAATATTCAGTGTTCTTTGAGTCGCAGTCCGGGTAGTCCGGGTAGTCCAAATAGTGCAAGTCGTCCAAGTAATCGTCTAAAAAGAAGTCATAGTCAAAGTATTCATCATCCCGAAGATTGCCAGCCATGTCCGTGCAGACCTTCAAAAAAAGATCTCCCGTGGCCTGGGTGCTCTCCAATAGAGAGATGAGGTAATCCTCGACTTGGTCATGGAAATCATACTGCGCCAAAAGCCACTTCTTGCACTGTATCATCAAGGCGTCTTTTGACCTGACCAAGTGTCGTAAAAGTGAAGGCAGGCACGTTTGGTGTTTTAGAGATGCTAACAGGTTCAAGCACACGTCCAGCTTCGAAATGTTTGTGAATGATGGCGCCAGCATTGAAAGAATACTGGAGATCCCCATATCCGCAATGCTCTTGCACTCTTTTGGCTCCTCAGAATCTAATTCGAGTCTAACGTTACTCAAAAATTCGCTGAAGTCCTGCTCCAAGTCTGTTTTGTGGATAATATTCAACTTCACTTCAAGGCACCGAAGTTTAAATGTTTTTCTGTTGAGCGTACGAACAAAGAATGCCTCCATATCAAGAAAGGTCCACAACTGACTTTTGGGTTTCCGGAGCCAGGTCTTAAGCTTCAATTGAGGCAGTGTTTTGGCTGGCAAAGCACTCTCCACACCTTCATTAGTGACACAAGGACGTTCAGTGTTTGCTGAGTACAACACAGTATTGTTCACTTTTGGGACAAGGGGACAGTCATGAACCATAATCGAAGTGCCAGCCAGGTGTGAAAATTCCGGAGTGAGGCTTTCCTTCCCAAAGAGTGGAAGGAGACCTGCTCCTGTAAACCACGGGTCAAATTGTTGAGCTAAAGAGCCTGTAGTGACACTTTCATCACAGTTGTGACGGTTCAAGGCTCCATCAGACCAAAATTCAAGGGCACTTTTTTCCGAGGAAGCTAAAACAAAGCTTTTTTCCGACGAAGCCAAGATAGGTCGTTTCTCTGACAAAGCTGGAGCAGGTGTACCTCCAGAACACACTGGAACAAGCCTACTCTCGGGAAAGGCCAAATCAAGCCCAAGCTTCCTCTCTGAATCAATCTCGCTGGGAACCTTAGGCTTGTAAACAACAATGGTCCAACTTGGATCACTGCCAATTCTGGGCTCTGTCTCGTCATTGCCATCCATGGATGGAGTAGTGACAACACACACCTTAGCTTCATACTCCAGAGAATCTAGACCTGGTTTTGGAAGATCTGCCCAGTTTTCCGCGGCCACCAAGGTATTCGATTCCAGCGTTTCAGATCCGTTTTTCATGTGTTTTATTCTTCTTTTCGTTACATGAGGTATGCCGTCTTCATAGGCGCATGTGCGGTTAGTGCTAAGCTCTGCGAGCGCGCAGTTTCTGCTGAGACCGCTGAGATTTTTCCATGTAAGAGTTGCCACCTTTGGCACTTCCGAGTCGTTTTCATAGTCGCGATAATTCAAATTTGCCAAGTCAAAGCTGTTTGGCTTGCGGCCTACTGTAAATTCCAAGAGTGTTTTGAGTCGGCACAAGGCGCGGCTCACAGGGCTACGACGCACTTTTCGGGTTTCAAAAGGGCACTCGTCGGAGTTGCAAACGGAGAATCTTTGAAAAAGGAACATATTATGTTTTGTCAAGAGCTCGGCGCTTTCTAGCAACCTGCTCCATTTCATCGTTGCCTGAGAGTTGCTCTCGTGCTTATTCTCTTGCGGCTTTAGGTTTCTAGGCAGAAGGCTCGCAGCGTGCGCGCTTTCGCAGCCAAAAGCGGGTGCAGCAGGCATTTCCTTCTTGAGCAAAGTGAGGCCTGTAACCAACAAAAAGGTCTTGATTTTGTGGAACAAAGTGCATTTGGTTTCGTCTCCGCTCACATTAGTGCTTTGAATGGAGAATGGCACAGAAACTATACCACTTTGCTCCTGCATCTCTGGGCTGGCTACAGCGTTGCTTTCGCGACTTGTCACTTGTGTTGAAGCTTGGGCACCGTTACCTGCAGTCAAAACACCCGCTTTGCAATGCCAAGGTAAGTTGCATTCTTCAAGAATGCAATCCCCACTAAACCCATTGGTTTGGTCTCTTCCAGTGGATGCGTCTACAGCAACGTCATTCTGTTGTTGCTCCATAATGAGGAGCCTCATTTGGGATAATGTCAGAAGGTCTCGTCGCTCGTTTGTGGCGGCGAAAGGTAAGCCCAGTGTCATGTTGAAACCAGGGTAAGTTTCAGAAAACAATTCGGCCATGGATTAATATCCAGATGGAAATCACTGCAAGTGGCGGTAAAATCGTATGAGGTTTCGAGGTATCAAACGGCAAACGTAATATTTGCTTTGATAGTGAAGAAAAAAAAGTGGTGGGACAAAAAAATCTCACCGTAATTCTGTGTTGGCAGGCACAGACCACAGCAAAGTGCACAAATCGGGGTACAGGCACTTTCGCTACAGACACACCTACATCTTTGTGCAGGCTTCCACGCCTGAATGCTGTCCTGAAGATTCTTTGCATTTCCATTTTGGGACTCTGAAAAGTGGGTAGTTACAATGTTTTGAAAACCGCTGTTGTTTTTCGCCTTTAGGTACCTCCAATATAATTTTACAGGTAGAATTGCAATGGTTTTGAAAGTGAGCTATTCGTTTATGAACTCTTTCTGTGAAAGAACGGGAATTCCTTCTGTTTCTGTAGATACAATAATGGTTTGACTAATGGGCCGCAAGAGTAGGGGCCTATAAAGTAAGGTTATCAACTTAATTTGCAGTTCTTGAAGTCACTGATGAGCTACTCCCAAAATTACGTCCACAAAACGGCCATTTTTTGCAAATAGAAAATTATCTCTCAGCGTAGTCTCAAATGTGTTTTAAAAGAGTACACATGAGCAGTCATTTTTAAAAAGCTCTATCGTTTTTCATATTGTTTTCGTTCTTTGTTTGATGTTTGCTGTGGAACAAAGTGGGAAAATTTTATTTTTAATTGCAGTCGGAAACACAAAATCATTCAATGAAGGTCCCTTTACTACTGGTGTTGTACTAATTTCTATTTCGTCCCCAATTAAAGAGCTGACGCGGGTAAAGGTGTCTCCTAATATTTACCGTCAAAATCAAGTTACATATTTGTTGGGAACTGCAAAACTATGTCATCATTAAAGTGGCTCACTATTCGGAATCTAGCCACGCCAGTTATGAATTTTCATATTGTTTCACTGATACGGGGGTAGAAAAATTCAAAGTTGCACTCCCAAATTCCCCTCTACCAAAAGCCTACTTCTTCAAATTTTAAACGTTGCTTGATTCGTTATGTGACTCTTATTGTTTTACTTTTAGTATTCTCTTCAGTGTATTAAAAATATTCTCGAAGTTCGTTCATACTGTTGTAAGTTTCAGTTAAAACGTCCAAATATGCTTGGTTATACTCCTGCCAAAGCTTAGAAAGTCCATCATCAGAATTATTTTCAGTCTGAGACTTCCTACTGCAAATGTGAAAGCACGAGTTGCAGAATTCTTTGACCAGTTTACCAACCTCCTTATAACGTCTTTTTCGGTATGATTCCTGAGCACTAAACTTCAACTGGCTCTTAGAGAGGGCATGCCTAAGCTTGCCCCGCAAAGACCACTTAGCGTTTTTCGTAGTGTAAGACTTGGGCATAGTCTCCACTTCCATCGAGTATAGATGCGAGTCCATGGGAGGCTCTTCAGACATGAGGTTCTGATAGATCACCATGGGGCATAGTTCCTCCTCGCAATATCTCTTCAAAGGTCTTTGTGCATTGAAGCAACGTTCATGGGCATCAGGGCTGCCATTGGTCTTTTCCCGAAAGCTCTCCTCCTCATCAAATTGAGGCAACCGTTCATAGTCGGTCCTCATAATCTTGAGATGACCCCAGAGTTTAGTGCAAAGCTCTCGTGAAAGCACAGAGAAGCTCACAGCACTTTTAGGTTTACTGAGGTCAGCGTGATTTGGAACCACCAGGCTAGTAGCCAGATAAGTCAACTCATTGGGGTAAAAATAGGTGGATCGATTCAAGGGGGTAAAAATGGTGGTTTCATATCCAGAACTGGAGCATTCAAAGTCTGGAATTTCCTGTCCACGCAAGATTTGATCAAGGCTGTTCATGGCGAGAAAAGGGCACAGTCACGAACGGGAGTAGGAACACAGAGAAATGCTAGAGTCTTAGATGGGTCGGATTTGATTCAATTTTCTGGGGGAAGGTGAATCAAAGAAGAAGTGGTAGTAGGAAATCTCAAAAAAGTCACAATTATAGTGAGGATTTTAAGTGGCAGGCAGGCAAAGCACAAAAATATTGAGATTGCGAAATGTAGCCTAAATCCACAAACGTACAGATTTGGAGGTCGCAATTTGGCCGGCTGCGAAATCAGTCGCGCGCACCGCCGGTGGCCCAAGAAATCACATGGCTTCACTCAGAGTTTCTTTCTTACCTTGCTGTTTCTTCCTAATTAGTCTGAGGGGCCTATCAAAATGACGTCGACAGCGCTTTGACCCATGAATCAGTTAATAGAGACGCTTGCGCGAATGCAGTATCACCTCATTGAACCGTGCGAATAGTATTAGTGTTGCACTCACTATGGGTGGCGTGCTACTTTTGGATGCAAAATATATGGTATCGCCTACATGATGAAGCGGAGTTATTTCTCACTCAGATGTAATATCTGCAAGATCTAGACTTGGGACACCAGATGCAGCCCTTTAGATGCAACCTCAAGGCTGACTTGGATTTCTCAGCAGACTACCCAAATGGGGCTTGTTGGAAGACAAAGTACATAAAGTGGTGGTGGTATTTTGCCCTGTTTCTTTACGAAGCTCTCGCTGACCCCCTTGCTTCTCGTATCATCAGCGAATTCTTTGCGTTTAGCTATAGACGTCGCGAAGACAGCATGAGTCTTGCATACTCACAAACACTAAGGCAATTCTAATATTTCACAAATTAAGCTGTATGGACCCTGTGTGCCAAAGAAATTCAAATTAGCAATCGTATGTTTGCAAATGAACGGAACTGCAAAACGTAAGCGTAAAATAAAAACATGGTGTCGTAACTTGTTCCCCCAGCTAGTTAGCCTCTCAAAGCTACATGAGATATAGTACTACATTAATCGGGCTTTCATGGAACTTTACATGTGTCTACCTGAGAAGGCAGTGGTGACGTCCATGGGTCTTAAAACCAAACCCATCTTTACAGGGATGTCTAAGAGATATCGGGGCTTCCTGGAATTCATTCCTTTGACCTTCCATTACAAGTACATCAGCTTTGTCTCAAAGTCACGCGTGCGCCGAAAATCGCGGGACGAGCTACTGGCAATCACGTTGCATAAAGGGTTATGCTAACATGGGTGTAGGAACTACCACGAAGTACTTGCTTAAAATATCTTGGAAGTAAGTCAATGGAACAGCCCTGAAGTCCCACGTAACAATAGCATGAATTCCGGTGATTGTGAGAGTGCTGAATTTCATCGCTATGACTTGGCAACTAGGCCAAACTTGTCCGCAACCTAGTAACTAAGATTTCCGGTTGTTGTAATTTATTGAGCTACTTATTTACTATTAACTTTTATTGGTTTCGTCGGTCCTCATATTGCGGGCCAGAGAGTGGTATAAGGGTTAGTCGGCTTATCTAAAAAGCCCACGGGGACCAAGGTAGCCATGCTCCTCAATCCTTCTTTTCATTTTGCTGCCAAGGTCACCTATCACAGTTTTATCCAGCTGTAAAGGTCCGATATAGAACGCTCAGAGCCTCACCAGGGGGGGTTCACGACTTGGTGTCAACAATCCCATCTTGGAATGGTATCAGAGCCAGGCTCTTGTCACGGGTCTCAAGTCTGCGGGGATTCCGTTCACCGGCCACAGATCCTTCCACCATGTTCATTCCTTGAGGGGTGCTTTCACCTTTTTCGTAATCCCATCTCTAGAAGTTAAGACCACAGCGTTTTTCCCTCCACAGCAGTATTGCTCCACGGTCTAACCTCTGTGGGTTTTTTTCCGGGTTAGCAATCCCAGCTGTGTGGTTCCTTACACCGTGTAGAGAATACCACCTTCGAAGGTTATTGCACGGCGTACTCTCATCGCTGCGGAATTATTACATGGTCGCTGTAGTTCTTTTCCATGTAAGCAATCGCAGCTGAGTCTTCCGCCGTGATTTATAACCCTTTTGAGACCCTTCAGCTCTTGATCATCCCAATTCTAAATTTCGTCACACGGAGATCATAATCACACTGCTTGGGAATGATTGCGCGGGAATGCCTCGGTGGGTATATCCGGTTCACAGTCCCAGCTTTGCAGGTTCTCATCGCGTGCTCGAAATTCCCCTTCTGGAGAATCATCTGTAACTTTAACGGTATCACTTGGGCTTGTCTACGTCCTCACAATGTAGAGGTTTATTGGGGTTTGTCTCAGCACAGCACCTCAGGTCCCCATGAATCCTAGTCAGAAAAGCTCGAGTAACCCATATTCCACACTCTAGCCTGCAGTATTAGTACTTAAGAAATCACATACCTCTAGTAGTCAGCCAAGCATTTAATAGGCTCTCGCGACATGTGTCCTTCTTTGCAGAAGCCCGACCGTTTCTGACAACTGTCATCAGTCAGTTTTGGATAGTATTTGATATTGTCTGTTAGTATTAAGATGGTGGTATCAGTCAGTAAAGTGTGTTCCTTTCTCAGTAGGTTCAGAATCTCGAAGAGTCAGCTTTTATAGAAAGAAGTAATGTCGGGGGAACGAGGACTTCTTATATAGTCCCCAATTCTCCACAAAAAGAAAGTTTTCAGTATGCCCCAGGAGGTACATAACCTTTTTCTGATATGCCACCCACAAATGGCTGTTCACAATGACCACGATTGACGCTTCTCCAGTGCGCAGTTGTACTTGGTGTGTGCATAGTCACCAATTACTGTGTACCATCTGCTTGTGGATGGTGTACAGACAAATGGTCTTTCAAAGTGGGTTTCACAGACTTTCTTTTAACTATTGTGTGCATCCAGGGAAACATAAATGCAACACCGTTGATTCTACTGACACCTCGTCCAGGGCCTGGAAGGATATATTTCTGACCGAACGTTTGGACTTTGTCAGCACGCTGTCTTTGAATTTGGCCCCATCAATCACACATATCTACTTTGGAAGTGGCTTGCAACCTATAAATCTTTAAATAGTGCGTGATTTCTTTTCAAAGAGTATGTGTGTTTGTGGCCTTAACACAAAGTCCCTATAGTTTGTGGCCAGTACGCGTCTAGAAAAATTCATACAAATCAATACTGTTAGGACTGTACATTACACTCCCATAATGTGGTGTGGTTTTCAAGTGGTCTAACAACTTGTTTAAGTAAAGAGCTTCTGCTGTCTCTCTTAATCTTTTCTGAAATTTTTTTCCCCTAGTTGATTGCCCTCTAAGTTGGGGCGGTCGTGCCTTCCTTAAATGTTGTAAAGGATCATTCACTAAATCAGACCAGAAAGTAGAGGGGCAGGCATTGTCTAGTCTTCACACTCTCACTAAGCTCGTGTGCCTAGTGTGCACTCAGACTTAAACCTGCATCATGTTTAACCATTGTTTCCTGTTAAGTTTAACACTTGGATCTCAGAAACTTACTTTTATTGTACACAGATTACACTGAGTTAAGTGAGTTCGTACCTAGTTGACCACCGAGCCACGGAATGTGCTCGGAAGCCATTTATACCTCGTGTAATCCAGCATATGCTCGCGGCCACGAGGGATTATGCTGATGATACGTGGCACATCGAGGCAGTGTACCCGATGGTCCATACTTGCATCTTAACACTCGCCTGAAACTCGTGCCACTGTGCATGGTTTCTGATGCGTAATCTTCCGGGTGAGCGAGCATACGAGACGGCTTATCCGTTTCTCCGATGCTCTCACCTTGTTTTTTTCGTCAAATCGTAGATAGGGAAGGTGTGTCCAGAATAGGTTCTTCTGGAGAGCCTTCGTAAGGATGTCTGCGACGTCCTCCTGGGTGGGGACATACTTCACCATCACGTGTCCTAGTCTCACCCTCTGACCGGTGTACCTCTCTTTGAGCTCGATATGCTTGCTCATGGCCTGGGACTCCCCTGTACCGTTAACGCTGAGGACGACGCCGTTATTATTCTCGAGGGTGACCGGCTGCTCTGTACTTACTCTAAGTTCTCCTAGGAGGTTTTTTAGCCATAGCCTCTAGCGCACTGTATCACTAAAGGTACTATATCACTCAAGGCACTGTACTCAATGCTACCCATTCAGCTCCATGCGTGCTTGTCACCACCAATTTTTGGTTCTTCCACTTCCAAATTATGGGTGTGCCGTTAGCGTAGACGATGTACCCGGTCTAGATTTTCCATCGTTCTCATTTCCGAACGACGCATCACTGAACGCGTATAGTTTGCACGGTTCATCTTTCATTGAGGATTTCTTCATGGCTATAGCTGCGCCTTTATCGTCGCGAAGGTGTGCTAGAATCTTCTTCAAGTGTTTTAGGTCTCTCTGAGTTGCCTCATTCGTGTGTGACGCTAGTTTGCTGACACTATAGGCGATATCCGACATGGCAAGTGTTGCCAACCAGTTGAATGATCCGAGTAATTCTTGGTAAAGCCTTATCTCGGAGGCTTCCAACTTCTCGTCGGTCTCGTCTCGTGTGTATTCCGTGATTGGAACTTTCATTGATTCCTTGGGTAGCAAGTGACTATATCTTTTCAACAACTCATCCCTATATTTGTCTTGGTGTACCACGCACCCATCATCCGTTTTCGTGAATTCCTTTCCGCAGAATTCCTTTACTTCCCCAAGATCCTTGGTCTTTACTTTCCAATCCTCGTTAAGTTGTCTTAGTACCTCGAGATAGTCCTCCCGTGTTTCTGCAGCGACTAGGATGTCATCGACGTAGAGTGCGATTCCTATCTCTCGGCCTCCGGCGGTTTTCTTTGTGAACAATCCAGGCACAAGCATTGTGCTCTTGAATCCCATGTTCTGGAAAGTGTTCACAATATGGTCGCACCAGGCTTTTCCAGCGTTTCGTAAGCCATATAGTGCCTTTGTGCATTTCCATATGGGGCCGGAGTCGACGCCTGGGACATTCTTTGGGAGCGTCAGGCGGATATATGCGGAGCTCAGTCCATCTGCCATAGTGATAATCCTTTGGATACGGCTTGGTGTGCGAATATGCGAATGCATTCCACGGGGAGTACTGGTGAGTAGGTTTTCGAGCAATCAAGGATTTGGTTGAAACCGTGTGCCACGAGCCTGGCTTTGATGGGGCCATTTGCCTTCTTTTCCAGTTCATCTTCTGTGTAAACGAGTCGCGTTCCAATGGTCTTCTCCCCGGGTGGTACGTCGTCTGGATTGACTTCCTCGTACACTTTCATCACGTTCAAACTGTCTTTTTCTGCCGTTTAAACTAAGTAACTGCTTTGATACAAAGAACCCGGGTGCTTAGGCAATCAGTGTTTAGTAGGGTTGATTCGGTAGATCTCCTAGTTTCAGTGCTTCAAGATATTTCTGAATGAGCTGTTATGTTCCAAGATGCTTCAGAGATTCAGACTGTTTTGCTCCAAGGTGTTTCAGAGATCCAGGTGTTTCAGAGATCCAAGGTGTTTCAGAGTTCTAGGGTGAGCAAGGGCGAGTGGGAGCCTAGTCCAGGTCGGAGCGGGATCGAAAGCCTGCAGACCTGCTCGAGGAGGCGGATGCTTGGAAAAACCACAAAGGGTTGGCGGTTGATAGTAGGCGGGCTTCTGAAAAACCACCCGTGTTATGTCAACATCAATGTAGTGGATGATGTGGAGTTAACCATTCATTAATGCCAATAAAAATAGTATGTGTACCAATCAATGAATTCATTGAATGATTATCTGAAGCTGAGTAAAAAGTAAAGATAAAAATATAGCCAAATCTTAGGTATATACTTTACTGCATCTCTGCCGTACTTGGCTGAGATGGAGCTTCACGGCTTCACCGACGCCACTTAGGTTTTGGAGTAAAGTGTTTGTAGCACGACAGTAAGCGATAGTGCCTAGGCACATTGCAACTTGGTTCCGCCATGTCGACAATCTCCACTCCCAAGCTCGGTGAGTCTTGAAAGGTTTTTCTAGTCAGTCACAGGAACTTCAGCCCCTCAGTCAATGATAAATTCCTTCAAATGCTGGTTATTGTTGAGGTCATTTTTGGCTCTATATTCACGCTCGTCGATTCTGAGCACTGGGTTTCCATCCTTTTTGTGGTTTAGGGTGGGGCCCGTTCTTACATTCGCAGGCTTGTTTGATTTTTTCTTACATGTAACACGGTTTACTTGAGCTGCAAGCCCCGACTTTCGTCATTTAGTGGTCTCGTTCCAGTAACGCACCAATCTCTCCTGAAAGTGGGACCGGTCCCGTTTGAAGACTTTCTTATAATCTGGCATGATATGGTACGCGAGGCCGGACTTTGTATCCAGGCGCTGGGGGCAGTCTTTGGTGTCATGACCCTGTAGGCAGTTCCAGCATGTTCCAGGTTGTCTGGCGAGTTTGATCACGTCTCTTGCGAGTTTGTCTCCCGGTATCTTTCGACCTCGAAAGACTGAGTCGTCCTCTGAAATCTTGTGAGCGTACTTAGTCTTCGTGCTCAGTTGTTGTGAGATGGGGTGAAAATCATCGTGGCAGTTGTTATCCTTCAAGATTCTTGAGTAATCCGCATCGGATTCTGGATGCGGTGGTTTTCTGACCCCTAATCGTTCCAGACCTAATCGGCGTATTTTTGGTACGAGGCTGGCTTTTATAAGTCGAAGAAGCTGTTCGTGTGTCGTGTCAAAAGAAAGATAGTCTCTCTCCCAGAGTTTGACCGCTTGTGTTCCCTCCATATCGTAATATCTAAGGAGCTGGTTGTATAAGGCATCCTTCAGAATAAGGTGTTTCATCTGGGGATGAGTTCGGTGAAACCTCGCTACCTCGTTTTCGATGACTTTGATTCCGCTTTCATTCGTTCCCTTCCAATTTGCGACAAGTGCGCAAACTGCTTCAGCGTGATTCCCTGCCCGATTGCGCATGTCCTCTCGGGCCTCGTGGACTCCTGTTACCATTGCGGATGCCATATCGCCAAGGCCGCAAAGGTTACCAAGGTCCACCGATTTTTTCCAACGCCGGGTTTTTTTCCCTTATGGCCCCGACGATGTCCAGGCCTCCTGCGAGATAAGTTTCGACGCGGCGGTTGTTTGGGTAGTGCCTGTATTGTATACAGATTACACTGGGATAAGTGAGTTCGTACCTAGTTGACCACCGGGCCACGGAGTGGGGTCGGAACATTTCTTATACCTTGTCGCGGTATGGTCCTGCATATACTCGCGGTCACGTGGAACTTCGGGGCCGTGTCCCTGATGGTCCATACCTGTTAAGTTTCAACACTTGGATCTCGGATATACACTCTTATTTGTATACAGATTACACTGGTGTAAGTGAGTTCGTACCTAGTTGACCACCGAGCCACAGAGTGTGGTCGGGGGGTTTTTATACCTTGTCCCATTGGAATCCTGCATGTGCCCGTTGTTTCGAGGGATTATGTCAATGACGCGCGGCGCAGCGAGGCTGTGGACCCGATGATCCATACCTGCTTCTCTGCAGGACCCGCTGGTCCATACTCGCATTCCAACAATACCTGCCTCTTAACAGGGAGAGTTTGGAGAGTAGGAGGTCTTTTGAGTTTGGGTGAGGCTTCAAGGATTCCGAAATGTCCGGAGTACAGTGTAAGTTCCCAGGGTTCACGTCAAAGTGCTTTCATGGCGCTTTAAGAATATACGCTACACTCTACACCAAGTTTCTTTTCTTTACATTAAAAACAAACACATTTTTTGGGTCGAGTCGCATCCAATGTTAATCACACGCTCCTGTCATACTCATGGCTTCAAACGCCCTGATAATTTAGAGTCAAAGTGATGGACTTCTGGAGAGGCACTTCCGCTTTGGTTTGGTCCTGGATATTCCTGAGTGGCAATGTTCCACAATCCCGTTATGGTCGCCGAATCCCCGAATGTCATCCATAATCCCACCTCTAAGGGTTCATTTCAACATTCTTCATCCAGCTCGCAATGGAGTTCATTACCGCAAAGCCACGCAGGAGTGCCATCAAACCTCATCAAAGAATCTCATGCCAATTCCACTCCCGCTTTGGTTTGGTCCTAGATATTCCTGAGTTGCAATGTTTCACAATCCCGTTATGGTCGCCGAATCCCCGAATGTCATCCATAATCCCACCTCCAAGGGTTCATTTCAGCATTCTCGATCCAGCTCGCAATGGAGTTCATTACCGCAAAGCAACGCAGGATTACCATCAAACCTCGCCAAAGAAGGTCATGCAATTTCCAAATTTCCACACTTTTTCTCTGCAATATCAGTTAGTAAGTAGTCATTGTATTCCACTCGCCTGTGACAAGCCATTGAAGCGGCTCTTTTTCTATTTTCTCTTTTTTTTTTATTATCTTTCTTTTTTGGTTTCTTTTCTTTCATCGTTCCACTTCAATCTTCATTCATTTGAGTTTCACTCCATGGGACTCGTAAATATGTGTTGCGAATCGCAGTGTCACCTTCTCAAAAGTCAGTTGCAAGTCAGCGCGCGCGCGACTCACTGAATGGTGGAGAGCCTTGATGCGCTCCAACTTTTGCAGCGATACTTCGTGGGCCTTCAAGTGATGACATTCCTCCGAGAAACTGTTCTGGTTTTCCAGGCTGAGGCAGCCAATCAACTCGTCCAATTCCTTGGTGGATAAAGGACGCCGGCGGAGCGCTTGCATCCACACATTGTGGAATTGTTCCAGGTACCTTTCTTTAAAGGCGTAGGCATCGTTGTGGCCCTGGATCACATTGGCCAAGCTTACACCAAAGCCAGCTTCAATCTTTCCAATACTCTCCTTTGCACTGTAGTCCATGTATTCCATGGT
>NLAK01000046.1:0-110569 GCA_002370295.1 Metschnikowia bowlesiae | reverse complement strand
CCTCGGCAATATTAATTCTAGACTGTCTAGTGCCCTCGGATTCCAAAATTTCAGCACGTTTAGATCTCTCGGCGCTCACTTGTCTATGCATGGCATCCAATACGTTTTGCGGTGGATGAATATCGCGTATTTCATAACGTAAGCACTCGACACCCCAATGCTCTTTTGCAGCTTCGTTGATCGTACTGTTGATGTTGGTGTTTAACCGCTGCCTCTCTTTCAACACAGAATCCAACGATAATGAGCCAATTTCTGATCTCATGGTAGTTTGTGCAAGCTGGCTTATAGCAAACTTGAAGTCTTCAACTCCATATGATGCTTTATATGGATCATTCACTTTTATGTACAAAATACCGTCTAATTCCAATGAAACGTTGTCCGCCGTGATGGCGTTTTGAGATGGTATTTCAATGGCAGTTTCTTTCAAAGATTGAACATAAGTAATTCTGTCAAGTATGGGAACCAATAAAGCAATACCAGGTTGCAAAATTTTGTGAAATTTACCCATTCTCTCAACAACATAAGCTGTTTGCTGTGGCACAAACTTGATGATCGTGTTTGATGGCAAACGTTCTCTTTGAAAAAAGCTTAATGATGGCAGGGGAACTCGGGACATATGTGAAACACTGTACCCTCTAGAGATGCATTTCAATGCGTTAAGAGTTCTAGTGATTCTTGGCACATTCATTACTAGCGACGATAGAACGAAAAAGTCAGGTCGCATTTCTGCTACCTAATGCCTGCTCGCCAAAAGTAGTGCACTTTCATACGTGTATGCGGGGAGTTGGCAGTGGACAAAGTTCACCACAAGAAACTAAGAGACACAGGTAGACTGTTTGCCTTGACTTTAGAGACTAATCAAGAAGCTTAAACACTGCAAAACTCTGTGTTTGTTGCGATTCACTCCAAAAGTTTAATTCACGTGACACATGCGCATCTCAACAGTTTGGATCTCAAGATGAGGATAAAGATATTAGTGCAATTATCAAACGAAGATGCCTAAAAGCGCCGAGATCTCTCTCAATAGGAGAAATTTTATTATGAAAGGATTAATAAATGGATTTCGTTTGAATGGAAGGGGTCTAAATGAGATGAGGATCCCTGAAATAAAATTGTCAGAGAACGAATATGGGTATGTTGAAATTAGCTTTGGCAAAACGAAATTAGCAGTGAGAATAAGTAGTGAAATTGCCAAGCCTTTTGAAGACAGGCCATTCGAGGGAATTTTTACAATCAATACAGAAATCAGCCCCATGGCTAGCCCAATGTTCGAGAACGGAAAAAGCTCGGATGACGAAGTGCTAATCTCCAGACTAATTGAAAAAGCTGTTCGAAGATCCAATGCTTTGGATCTTGAAAGTTTATGTATCATTGCAAACGAGAAAGTGTGGCATGTTCGAGCTGATATCCACTTCCTTAATTGTGATGGGGGTTTCATTGATGCTTCTTGTTTGGGCGTGATGACTGCTCTTCAGCACTTCCGAAAGCCCGACGTTTCAATAAATGGAACAGATATAGTAGTGCACACCTTTGACCAGCGGCAACCGGTTGCGTTGAGCATTCTTCATGTGCCACTTTGTGTTACGTACTCGTTTTTCAATCCGGGGGACAAGATTGAGAACATCAAGGGATCTGATAACCAAGAGATAGCCATCATGGACGCGGACATGAGTGAAGAACTAATTCGAGATGGTTCTTTAGTGATTACTGTGAATAAGAATCGCGAGCTAATCCAAATTTCTAAAAATGGCGGCTTACCTATCGACAGCGTCACTCTCTTGGAGTTGACTAGATCAGCATATGCTACAGTCGAGGCGATGACAGACATGATCAAAACTCTTCTTACGGATGCTGAGGAAAGGCGCTATAAGAAATTGAATCTAGGACTCCTTGAAGTCGGAGCTACAATATGAAGTAGCAAACTCCTTCTACTGTCTTTTGAAAAAGCTGTCTAATACACCTTCGCCAACAGCCACTTTCTTTACTAGCTTTTTCCTGGACTGGGAGATCTTGGCCGATTTCCGTTCCGACTGGTTCTCTTTTAACTTCGACTTCGAACCTGCCAAACCAATATTTTCCTCAGCAACAGTTCTCGCCCTTTCTTGCCTCTCTTTATCAGCTATAAAAGCATGTAAAGGCAGAAAATCATACTTTTTGTAATCGAGATACGATTGCATCAATTCAAGGTTTAAAAATGAACCAAACAAAAAATTGATACTGTAATTGATTATCTGTAATTCCATGATTTCTTTAGGAACAAGTCCTGATACACTACTGATGCTCTCCACGACTTGGCTAGAAAAGGCATAGTCAGGGTTTTCAGAAATCACTGTTATAAGTTTTTGTATCCTCTTTTCGAGATGCGAGTAGAGTTTGGCTGGGCTCAACTTGTAAAATGATCCCCCATTTTCTTCTATCTGCTCGCAGAATGAGTCTAAAGAGGAAAATACGTTAGACTTGATGAGATGCTTTTGATACGCATCCGCTAAACACACAGAAAACCCGTCTAAAATGTCTTGAGCAGAATGATAACGCATTGGGCGTAACTCTGATTGTGTCGACATCCATACGATCATAGGATACGATATGTCAAATTCAGTGAGCGAAATTAGCAACGGATTCGACAACACGCTTCCAAGATTATTATCAAAACTTTCTATAATGCAAGATTTCACAGGCTCACCTGACGGTAACTTCAACTCTGGATGCTTGTCGAAGTGACTGGCAGGGCCAATTTCTTTAAGCTCGTATATGGTTTCTCCACAAACTGCGAGAGTGAACTTTCTGGCACTTATACTCAAAATAACTAAGTTGAGGTCGCTAACGTTCTCGGGTATTAGAAATAATTTGGCCGTGTTGTCTATTGCTTTCATATTTATCGGAGTAATTGCAATTTAAACCTAGCGCGATAGTGTATACGTACTTGAACGTAACCCTATACAGTCTGGTAGTTCGGCACGGTGATGCATCAATGCAAGATTACAAAATTGGTACATATAACGCAATCCTGCAGCTCTAGGATTTTTTCAGGATGTTGAATTCTAATGAAGGATGGCGTAAAGAATTACACCATTTGGTTTGAAGGAGTGTGCAAAGTGGCTTACAGCTTCTGAATCGTTTTGAAAGGAACACACCAGAACATCTCATCTCATGGACGAGGAATAGTATTTCTTGAAGAAATACGGGCTCGAATTCATAAGCCGGCTAAGGATTGAATAAAGTCACGAACTGCACTAATACTGGCAAGTATGATCATAATTGTCCCAAAAACACTGAAACTCAAAGAACTCATTGACGCAGCCCTAGGATCAACATTGAGTAGATGCGCGGTTGCAATTGCGCCGCAATTAATTCCAAGTGTCACACCTCTAGTGACGTAATCGTTCGAGGGAATCTTGAGAATTTTGAAGAAATAATCTCCAATAAGCACACCACATATTCCACTGAGAATCGTGCAGACGGCCATCAAAGAGACGGAACCTTCCAAGGACTTCACGAGCGGAGTCCCCAAGGCCAAGGTCACCAGTCTTCCAATGAAACCTATGGATCTCTCCGGGCTGATACCAATTTTAAAGCAAATAATAGGATAACAAAGAAAGGTTATCGTCATTGATATCAACAAAGGTGGCATCAATACCCAGAAATTCCTGATGAAGTCCTTTCTATGCGTAAACATTGGCAAAGACAAGGAAACGATGGAAATATCCATCGAAGATGATAAGAAATCTCCACATCCAGGCCACATTGTTTCGGAAGTAAATTTATGGGAGGCCGAGCTCGGGATACTGTCACCATTATCATACATCTCTTTCCCATTAAAAAGATTGAGATAGGTTTTTCCAGTTTTGTAGTATCTCAAATCTTCGAGAAATCCTTCAGACGATCCTTTGTGATATATGAGAGAAGATACATAGCAAACAAAAAGAATTTCAGCAGTCAGTATTAAAATGGGATGTGCAAATTTTTTGGATTTAGGGAATTTTTGTGGAATCAAAAGGGCTATGAAATAGCAGGTGACTGTCAATCCTAAATGAAATGGGAGCATGACATGAATGGAGCGAATGTAGTAAAAAGGCAAGGAGACGAAGAACATTGCTGCATAAAGAAACCAATCGATGTAGTTTGAGACAATGATTGCAACTTGTTTCGAGCCTCCGGGCAAATGACTGTACTCTTCGTACGCCTGCTGTTTGGGTATTCCAAATTCATTCTGTGCACCTAAGTCGTTGCTTCCACCCAGCAAAACAGAATTATGGGAGTCTAAATGCAAACTCGGCGAGGGCTCTGAGAGTGCTTGAGTTCCAAATCTCTCGGTTACTATAGTGTTAGCCTCCTCAAAAGGATTTTCGGTAAACGAAAGGGACCTCACTTTCGTCTCTGGCTCTGTCTTTGTAGGTCTAAGAGATGATATATCAATGGTTGTAATATCTTTCTGGGCCCTCGTATATGGTTTACTCAAGTCGAAAAGCCTGATGCTCAGATCTTCAGTTGTCTCTTCTTCATTTTCACCTTTAATTCCGTCATGGTCTTTGTCTGAATTAGAAGGATCATATCCCATTAACCCTAAGAGTTTTTTGAGCAGCACAATTAAGTACACATCAAATATCATGAGCAGTAAACCACCAATAACGAGGACTGCTGCAATTTTAGCACATTCCACGAATGAAATCCCCTCGCTAAGAGGTAACATAATAAAAGAGGGGAGAAAAAAAACATTTATCCACTTGAGCGTGAAGTTCATAGATGGCTGGATGATCATAAGGTAGTGCTCTAGAATCCATGAAGCGACACTACCAACACGTCTGAATTTTCCTTTTCTTGCAGGACTTTCCAAATTTGCAAATAAGTTCATAACGACAAGAATTATTAAATTGATAAGCATTCCTAGAACAGAGGCTGGGAAGTTGATTTTAGCTACATCCGCAAGTAGAATGTTAAGCCCATATAAAATCGAGAACAATATAATAATACCAATAGGGATTAACACGAAGGAATGTATAATATGATGCTGCGAGTACCACAATCCATATATGACACCTTTAAAGATTTCATTTATAGTTAGCATAGTATAGTGTTTATGATGTGGAGGCCTGCGGCACTTATTTCATGTGAATTTTTGGGGTAAATCCCGCGGCAACATAACCAAGATTTGAGATGCGCAGGAAAGTAACGGCAGGAATTTACAGGGTCTGTTGGATCAAGATTTCATGAGACAAATGAAAGCATTTGAGGCTCAATCGATGCAACGAATTTGGTCAAACACCGCTAATAAATATCAGTTGAATTTTTACTTCTATCTCTCATAAATTTCCATCCCAATGGGCCCGATAGACCATGGGAAGCAAAATTCGTTCCCAAGCATGTTATATCAAACTATATCACATTCGCCATGAAGATTAAATATGCAGTCTTTTCCCTCATCATTTGGTGCCACTTACATAACTCTTATTAATCTTTAAGTTTCGACCCCTGCGTTTGTTTGATGTCAACACAAAGCAATGCCAATTGAAACCGTATCACAATACAAAGCATAAGAGCTGCATAAAAACACACACCTCTATTTTTATTCAAGTATGTAACGTGCTATAACGTTTTTCAAAGCTAAGCACCAGCGGAGCACCGGTAGTCTAGGCCTGAGAACCTTCTATCAACTCTTTAAACTCCTCTTTGGCGTATCGCAAACCACAGTAACCACAAGTTGATGCTTTTGGTTGGTCCAAGTTGATGAACACCTTAGGGTGACCCTGCAAAGTAGAACCTTTGTTTCCATCGCAAACTGCGATGTTTCCCTCATGCAAATATCTAACAGGCTCCTTGGAGATCAAATTTATGGCAGCATATGGTAGAGGTTGCGCACTTAAATCTTTTTGCACGAATCTGTGTGGGTGGGTGGCATAGACATCTTTACGTGCAGCTTGAGATGGAGACCAAGTCTTTTCACTGTTGGGTGCTGGCATGGCATTTTTGTTGTGATCTAACTCCTGGGGTGTGAGGCCTGTAGCGCTGATTTTGACAGGTTGGGAAACCGTCGACTGAAATCTTAAAGATGGTCTTAAAAGCGTTCTTTTCAACATGCTTAGTCAATACGTGTCTGTTGCGTGTCTAGGGGATAGGTTTTGAATAAGCGCACTCTACGAAAGAGGTAATTGGATAAATTTGATAGCGAGCCCATATGCAAGAACTTCTCTCACGCAGGCGCGTTCCTGTGACCTCTTATCTGCATATCCTAGAGAAGCTATCATTTTGCTATCGAGAAGATGCCTTCTGTCACCATTCACAAATACACCGAATCTTTAACGGCAATTGAATTTGGCCCTCAGGATGTCACACCAAGAAACTTTCTTGTGTTTATCGGAGGCTTAGGCGATGGGTTCTTGACTGTTCCTTACATGCCAATGTTGGCTGAGTCTATATCGAAACAGTTTGGGCAAGAGTGGGTTGTCGTTGAAGCATTGACACGCTCATCTTATTTGGGATTCGGTACTGGTAGTTTAAATAGGGACTGCTTTGACTTATCCATGTTGGTAAAGTTTCTCAGGCAAAAGAGAGGGAGGGCAGATTCCAAGGTAATTCTCATGGGCCACTCGACAGGATGTCAGGACGTTATGCAATACATTACTAAATTCATTAAAGAGAGAGCAAACGAGCCTCTTATTGCATTGAATGCCTGTATTTTGCAAGCTCCAGTCAGCGACCGAGAGGCTATTATAAATGATTCAAATATTACAGAGATCAATGAGTTGCTAAAATTGTCTAAAGAATACATTGAGAAAGGCATGGGCGAAGAAATGCTTCCCCTCAGGTCTCAAAAATATACATTTGGCTCGCCAGTGAATGCCAACAGATTTAGTGCGCTTTTGAGCGTTGGCGGCGCCGATGATTACTTTTCGTCAGATTTGAGTGACGAGGAAAATATTAAGCTGTTTGGCAAGATAGAGGTTCCAGTTTTATTCCTACTGGGAGAACGCGATGAATTTGTGCCGGAATCGATCGAAAAAGAAGCGCTTCTCAGTTCTTGGAAGAAGGCTTGCACCCCTTGCTTCTGGAGTGTGCACAGCAAAGTCATCCCTGGCGCTACTCATAAACTCGATTCTGGGTCAGCTGAGAATTCAGTAGAAATTCTATTAAGTTCCATCTTAGATTTTATAAAAGACAACTTCTAAACCTTTTACATTACTTTCAATAGTCACTTTCAATTCGAAATTTACCCATCTTTTCGATTAATTCGTCACAAAATTGATCTTGGCTCAACTCATCCTGATAATGGATTTCTATTGGTTTTAATCTGTCGGCGAAATGCCACCATCTGGACTTCGGATTCCGCTCTTGTCTAATGTCTATGAGACCAACAGGGTTCAACCTAGCAGTCAAAAATCTTGCTTGGGAATGCCCTCTCTGAGTCAAAATAATATTGGGCTCAAATCTGCGTCTTGCTATGATTTGATCTCTTACGAGATCAAGGACAAAACCTAAGGAATCATTTTTAATGTCACCATAGACAATGTTTTCGTTGTTTGAATGATGCAAGTCGATCTTATCTTCAAGCCGAGAAAACTGGTTGAAGATTGTAATGTTAAAGCCACTATCCAAGACATAGAATTGCTGCTCATCATTAAGCAATCTCACGCTATCAACATTAGGCAGGACCTCATGTAATCCATCTTTCTCAATTCTATAAAGGATGGGCCGGATCATGCGCCATGATTCGTTGCTGTCGGATTTCAAAAACAAGTGATGATTATAAGCAGTTTCATCAGGAGAACTGTTGAAGATTCGCACAAGCTGAGGGTTTCGTCTCAAGCTGTAGGACAAAGCAGGTAAGTCTTTGAATTGCAGACAAATGGTGTAATTGCTCTTCGGCGAAAGAATAGGGTTATCTGTCGCTGCTGTAGTGATAGCAACACCTCCAAACACTTTAAGAATTCGAAAGAGAGCATTGTCGACTTCATGCACCACTCCGTCAAAAGAATCGAATCCGATATCAGTATCAATTTTACTGATGAGGAGCCTTGCAAACAAGGCGATCCACACCTTGCTATTAAAGCTTTCTAACAATGCCTTTTCCTTCATTATCTTGCTTCTTGTGTTCACCAACCTGTATTCACCATTGCTGAGCTTCAGCTGGTTTGCTGCTAGAACAGCTAAAGTCGTCCTCTTACTTAAAGTCATGACCCTTAAAACATAAGCCAGAATCTTTGCGTCCCAAAATTTTAGGTGGAACTGAATGTAAGCTTCTTTAGTGCCTCCAGAGTGTAAAGCAGACGACGAGGAAGCTGTTTCAAATTCAAAATAGAGTGCAACTGTGTCTCCTTTCGAGACATATCCCATATACCACTGATTTGTGAAGGCTCTTTTATTCAGAATCGAATCGTACCTGGTAACAGAGTCGGAAATTCTATTATGATGCATACTCATTAATTTCGCCGACTGATATGTCGACTGAAGCTCAGTGATACCTCCGATCGCCTTCAAAATTTTGACTCCGGGAGATGTAAGAACTGAGAGCTTGCATGATTGGATTCGATTGTTCATACACTGAAATTGCCGGGAGAGCGCACGTGAAAATTTGATGGACGCAAAGCTATCGGTCAATATTATATTTCCTCCACTCGCATTAGCCATATGCTTCATTTCATAAATTCCACATTGATCCAACGAGCCCGTGTATAAGTCACACGAGAATTTTGGCGCTGCGTCTAGAGTGGTGTAATTCAGTAAGTTTCCTCTTGTCGTAAAAACAGCTTTATACACATCTGTAAGTTTGTAACCACAAATAAGATGAGATATGAGACGATAGAATTTACTCGCAGAGACAAAATGAGGTGCTTTGAAGTTAGAGAGGTCGTGATGTGACCTGATATGCTCCGATTCGGTAACAATATGGCCTGGCCCAACCGTTCCGGGACCGGACAAAAATGCATGAATTTTTCCCTGTGAAGACGGGGCACAGAAGTTTGCTAAAATGAGTGTCGTGGTAAGAAAGGCGAGCCCTGTTTCTCTCGGGGCCTTGAAGGAAGTTGTGATTTTAGGTCTTAAACTGGAGATGTAATCAAAAAGTTCTTGAGACGGTGTCAGTAAGTATCCTGAGTCAAGCAAAACATTTTTGTTTGTTGCTTGATTCGTAATATTAAATAGCTTAGCTTTTAAAGCACTCACAATCTCCTCGTTCAGCAAAAATTTGAAATCGTCACTGTTTTTTATCAAAGATTCAGATGTCAATGATACCACTTCCCTCTTCTTTAAGCAATGAACTTCAACTTCATCAGCGAATGTCACCAATAGAATTCTAGCATCCTTGGGGACGCCGATGAGTTCTTTGATAAGACTACTCTTGAGGGCATTGAATTCGTTCAAATGCAAAGAATCTGTGAGTTGATATCTATCAAGTAATAAAGCAATGACTGCTCTTTGAGTAGCACTCGATTGCGATTGACTTATATCGGTCGGAAGTAAATATTCAAGGGTATTTCGAGTGGTAGGCCTAATTTGAATTGGAATGTCCAGATCGGAACTGGACGTGTCGTGCAACTCGAATGAATCCGGGAGATAGGTGCTCTTTTCGCATAGGGGGCACCGCCACATTTTGTTTTGCCTATCAATTTTGATGTAAGAATTAATGTAGCCTCCACACTGTGAACACAGTATTAGCTCTTTATCAGTCATCGGACACTCTTCCTTGAAAGGAGTAAACATGCATCCTAGAGGAGTCACCATGTTAGTCTCTTCGAGCTTTGTCAGTGGGAAAACATTCCAGTTAAATTCAGCGAAACTCATTTGAAGGTGTGAAACGGGTCTGGCAAACGAAGGACACTTAGGAAGGCGGACCAGCCGAGATGTACCTGCATATGTGAAGGGCGATATTAACCCAGCAACGATAAGATCCATCGTTCTCGGGTCACGTGCACGATCATGTGATGCATGAGATGGAACGCATCAACGAAAAGTGAAGAGCATATTATTAGAACCTCGGCATAACTACGGCAACGATGGTGGTGAAAAAAGGGATGTCAAAAGCAGCCAGGAGAAAAGATGCGGAAAACAGAATGAGAAGAGTTGAAAGCGAAGTCGTCTCAGATTTGCAAGCTCGTAATCTTTTACAGACTCAACCAAAACTCACCGAGAAGTCTCAAGTCAAGAAGCCCTCCAAGGCGGCTGTCAAAAAGATGCAGGCTAAAGTAAGACTATATGGTGCCAAGAACGGTACCAAATATACGGAAGATCAGTTGCAAATCCAGGATTTGAATAGAGCAATTTTACCGGGCGTCAAAGCCGTGCAAGGCAAGAAAGGTAAAAAGTTCGTGGATGATAATGACAGTTTGAAACTCAATCTTCTAGCAAAGACAATTAACGATAAACACGAACAATTGAATGAGTCTAAATTGGAGAAATCTAGAAGGTTAGAGGAAATCAGGGAACTTAAAAGAAAAGAGATAGAGAGGAAGGAACAGGAAAAGAAGCTGAAATTGGAAGACAAGAAATTGGAAATCAAAAACAGGACCAACAAAGCCAGAGCTGCCAGAAGAAAAAATGCACGTGATGCCAAAAAGGAATCCCATGAGCTCAATGACGAATACCCCAAGAAAAAATCTGTTTCATTTGCGTGATTGGAGTATACCGCGAATTTGAGCAGTCTGCTTCTAACAAGGCAATTTACCATACTATCCGCCTTTTCAAGTTTTTTTCTCTGAGTTTTGCGTAATACCATCCATAAAGTAATCCAGCTAAACTTCCACCAAGATGAGCTCCGTAATCATAGCGACCCCACTTAAGGGCAATGCCAGCTGCATTCAAGGCAATGGAGCCCAAAAACAAAACCCATGCCCCGCCAGGAACAGGAAAGAAAAAAATAGCAATTGGTGCTTTAGGTGCTAGGTAAGAAAAGGCGCCAAAAACACTGAATAAAGCACCCGATGCTCCTAGAGAGGCCACGTTCATGGATGTTCTCATGATGACTGGTATGGCCACAGAGACGAATGACGAAAGAACGGCAGAATTGAGATACATGGAAATAAAATTAGAAGTACCAATAGCCGAAGCAAATGTAGTCCCGAACGAATATAGCATGAGCATGTTGAACATGAGGTGGAAAGGATCTTGATGAGAGAATGCAGAGCCAAGAAGAGACCAAGGGGACTGAATATTATCTTTTAGCAAAAGCCCGTAACGTGACATATACCGAGCCCCAAGAGGATTTCTCCAAGCCAAAAAGCCCGCTATGTTTAATCCAATTATGCCGTAAACGATTGCTCTTGGGTGCTGTCTGAAATAAGAAAAAGGTGAAGCTTTCATGAGATATGGAGTGATCAAAGTTGTCCCTATGCAAAAAGTAATCGTGAAGAGGGCAGGTTTTTTGAGCACATTCCAATTGATTCTGTTGCGACCGTAATGCTTGTTGTATCGAGTCCAAGTAGAGGAGAGCCGATTGTGTTGAAGGGGCGGAATACTTTGTGCACGCTTAAATAGGCCACAAGACATAAGACTCCGGTTTCTTAGTAAATCTGCTGGCCTGAGGGTATTAGGTAATTGCAAGAAGTATTTCGTGGCAAACATGGAGGATTGGTGTCAATTGAGCCGAGACGCGATGCAGTATTTTGAAGTCGCGAGAAAGTTAAACAAGTAGTGCAGAGCACGTAATGAGCAATATTGAAGATGACACTAAACAAACTGATCCGGTACGAGCGCATACATTGAAAAGGGGAAACACTCTGACTGTTCCGTAACATCCAGTGCTTAGAAAAGGCCTACTCGGCGGTGATGGATCATCCACAGTTGTATAGAAAAACTGACCAAGGCCACGTCACAGCCTTTGGCGCCATATCTCGTGAAGTAGTCCTATTAGTCTTGACGAAGGTTGCATCAGAGGCGGACTCAGGGTTACATCCGATAAGCTGCAACTGGTTATCCCAAGCCTAAGCCTCGAATTTAAGCCGTCGGAATGAGACAGACCTCCCCTCGTGCGAGAATATGGGGATTCCGCCTTTAACCACTTATCGCAGTTCACTTGTGTATCCATGGGAAGCGCACTACCCATGATGGCAAAACCATACATGTAAGAGACAAATGAAGAGGAAAATTAACGAGATGACGAAAAGACTCCATCTAAAAAATTTTCAATTTACATCAGAACTTCGCCTCCATTTCGGAAAAAGCCCCTGCATTGGTTATTATCCGTATTCAGTAGTTTTCAATGTATGCAAACCAGTGCGTTAAGAGGTTTCGTACCAAAAAGAAAAAATGGTTAAAGCAAATAGGTTATGGCAAACGGGGCAAGACTATCCAATCCAGCAAAATTAGGCAGGTTATAGTACATATCATGACATGGAAACCAGTTTAATATCATCCGTTTGAATCTTCAGCAGTACCGCGAGATTCTGAAGTGTAGTGTATATAGGGCAATCCTAAAGAGTTCAGCTCTCAGGATATTGAAATCTACTGTAAGTGAGAAAGGTACCAATCCTTTGGAATTGGTTGATGAATTTTGCTATCGTGGCTCGTTGCATTTCGTGGTGTTGGTTTGAGTAGTTTTGAAAAATACTGTAATAACTATTCAAACTAGTGCGCCAAAAATAAACAAACTAGTGCGACAAATTGATTCAAACTTTTGCGACAATGTTTTAAACCAGAACACTACGCAAATTTGGTTCGAAAGATTGTGCAAAGGGGTTCGAAAACTTTTATCGTTGTAATTTGATTGATTCCACATTACCAGATTGAATACCTCTGGATAACACTGTAAAATTTGAATTTGTCTTTTCCTCGAGAGCCAGAGCTCAAGTGGAGGTTATGGTGCTCGAATAAGAACTTTAAAAGCCTGCATACAAACCCATTGAGTTTGTGACTGTTATTCTCACGTGACCGAAAATTTCTTCGCTAGCTTTACCTCAGCCCTCGCACTCGTTCTATGAAATCTATACCCATCTTATAATGTCTGTTGAAGCATCTGTCTCCTACGCTGCTTTGATCCTTGCTGACGCAGGTGTCGAGATCAACGCCGACAATTTGTTGTCCGTCACCAAGGCCGCCGGTGCCTCAGTTGACAACGTCTGGGCAAATGTGTTTGCAAAGGCCTTGGAAGGCAAGGACTTGAAAGAATTGTTGTTCTCTTTCGCCGCTTCTGCTCCAGCTGCTGCTGCTGGTGGTCCAGCTGCTGCTAGTGGAGCTGCTGAGGCTGCTGTTGAAGAGAAGGAGGAAGAAGCTGCCGAAGAATCCGACGACGACATGGGCTTCGGTTTATTCGATTAGTTTACTAAGTATCATGTAATTACATGGCATAGAGATAAATCATGTAGCTTAAAAAATGTTTAAATTCCCTGCCTCTAAAGTTAGAGAACGCATCAATTATTAATTGTCTCTGATAATGCGGTCGTTGCATCGCTTGCTTACTACATCTAGACTAATCCAATAATATAGCTTGTGCTCACAAATTGATCAGAGGCACACTTCGCTAGCAAAATTCTTATTGCTGAGTACCATTCTTGGATTCTGGTAGCAAAAAATGCCGATTTTTACCAAGCCGTGCATTAAAAAGATTTCCTTGAGCTGAGGTAATCGCATTACATACAGCAAAAGAAATCGAGAACAATGTTCTGGGCCCACAAATCTCGAGGAAAATTCAGGGGCGGCAGCAATCTTGTTCGTACAAATCAAGACTGGCCTACCAAAGTCAGGCATCAAGATAGAATTTGCCCGTAGAGATTTCGAGTTATTTGATTCGGCATTGAGCAGTTACCCCAGATTGGTAGCCTGGGGTTATTACCATCTTTAGGAAATAGCACAAAGGTAAGTAACTACTCCGCGGAGCGAACGCACAAAACTATGATTCATGTGAGTCGGCTTTCGCGCGGAACGTAATATTCGGCCGGAAGCAAAGAGACAGCTTTGAGCTGCGCGGAGCGAACTTTCGCGCGGAACGTAAAGTTCGGCCGGAAGCAAACAGACAGCTTTGAGTTTCGCCGAGCGAACGCACAAAACTATGATTCATGTGGGCAGGCTTTCGCGCGGGACTTTGTGCTCGGCCGGAAGCAATTAGACCGGAAAGCATTATAATGACACAGTTTGAAAAGCTCCCCGTCTGAGTAAATCACCGAAGTAATTCGGTTTTCTGGTTTATGTCTCCACCTGGTCAGAAAGTTTCTCAAACTCTGGGTTCGGTTGCGAAACCATATGTTATGTCGCGGAGCTAATTCTCAAAAGGGACATTTCTCCGCGGTAAATCGAATCGCACATAAAACAGCCGCGCCTACGTTCGGTAGCAATCAAAATCTGGAATATCGCAACAATCTGGGAAACGGATTTTTAGGTTAAATACTTTAGCATCTGGTCTAGAGGGATTGAATTTCATGTATACCTTCTTGGTCCGAGATTTTCAAGTAATTTAAGTCTTTTGATCCACTTCTGTGTATCTCGGCTCATCTCGGTGACAGCGTGCGGATATGCGGCACGGAAATTACATGAGCAATTATAGCATAAGCCGAATTTGATGCGCACTGCGCGGATTCGGATGACAAACCGAGCCGAACTGCAGCAATCTGACTAATTCTGTTACACATATATATGTCACAAACTCGCATCTTGACTTTCAACTAATCTAGTTTCTAGCAAACTGTCAAACATTCTCCAATAAAGGCAACGATCGGTGACTAAAATGCAATCTCCTTCCACGATGTCTTTTGCCTCTACATACGTCTTGGCCTCAAGAGTCAGATCAAAACTCACAAAACAAGCGGCTGACCCGAAGAGCTCTTTGAGAAACTTGGTTCTTCAAGCAAACATGTTGGATAATTTGATGGATCATATGTCCACCAAAACAAAGGTTCTCAAGACAGAGAGCACAGTTCAATTCAGTGTCCCCGAACCAATCAAACATGAAAGTCGTGACTCCACGGAAAGAAGTAACGGCCCAAGTGTTACAGAATACGAAATTGATTCCGACACTGACTCTGACTTTGATTCTGACTCTGAATCCGAATCTGATTTGGAATATGATTCCGAAAGCGTTGAGTCTGAAGATGATATGGTTGAATCCACTATTTCTGCAGTCTTTAAAGCTTCTTCAGCCAAGAGAAACACCATGCCAGTCATTGATCTTTCAGATGATTCGCACCTACTGGTAATCATGGAAGGCGACAGCGAGGACGATCTTCCGGAGTTGACCTATCTGGTGTCTTCTTCTGAATCAGACTCCGAGGATGACGTTACCGAGCCACACTATGTATATTCTTCAGCCAAATATGCAAAGTCGAATGAGAAGCTAGATTCTATTGACCGGGTTATGTCTACCAGGGAACACCACATGCCTGCCCACCACGAGAGGCACAACGCTGTTTACTCCTTGGAGGCTATGTTCTAAACTTGGCCTTGCCCTCAATTTTTCACTTCTTCATACATTATACTGGCTATAATTTTCTGTTACATATATTTTAAAACCTTTAACCAACGTGGAAGTAGAGAATTAATGTTTCTTGTAAGAATATACTCGAGGGGCAAATCCGTAACCGGCTCCCGCAGCTGCCTATTGTGGTGATTGCCCCGCACATTGTTGCAAATTCGGCGGACGTTTGAGCCGATCGGCTCGGCTAATGATACAGGCACATCAGTAACTAATTGTTTGCACACCACACTGGAGAAAATACTTTTCATCCCCTTAAGATTCTCCGCAGCCAAGTACCTCGACAAGTTATTCGTGTAGACAAAGTATTCATGTATCCTCATACTGAGAGCATGTCAAATGCACAGGAAAACTCAAGCCCATACACGAGTATTGCATTGAAGAACACTGTCCCACATTGATTTTTACCAGCAATTACAAAAAAGTGAGGAGCAGAGTGCAAAGAAGCAAAAGAAGGTGCTCCGCAAAACTCGGAAAAACATGAATAATAGCTAAAACCTTTGCGCAGTGCAGTCTTCGACATGTCAATCATCTTCGATTCGGCTTAGAATACTCACTATTTCTCCCACTTAATCACTCAAATCCTCACCTACGATTGACCGGAAACTTTCTGAAGTGGCCTGAGAGACCTCGATTTGCGTGTCTGGCTACATGGCTCTTTTGGAGGTCTTTATGTTATGTTTGGACCATGGAGCATCTCTGCACATCAAGAAATTATTTCTCAGAGCAGGCACGGACAGCAATGTTAATGAAATTAGTGTAGAACATTAACTCAAAGTGATTCCACGCGCAGAGTAAGTCCTTCAAAGCTCTTTTGGCTTGTAAATTTGGGAGGTTTATTACAGCCGTAAGATGAGAAAAATCTTCCAAATGTGAACTCAAGATAGCTTGTCCTGGATAATCAGTCGAGACGGTAACTCAGTGCAGTTGATCTCGTCCTTGAAAATGACTTAATCAAGTCTAACCGTATTACCCGTTACCTCACCCCCCCTCCCTTAAGTATTAATGCAAGGCGCCTGGCCTAAGCTGTCTGAAAAAAAAATACCCTACATATCGTGTGCTTCGGGCAATGACCTCCAAACATACAAACTTCTTGGCAGGCTGCGTCTTAGCTAAATCTATGTTTCATGAGTTGATTTTAATGACGCTAAGAACCCAGTTCTAGTTTGCACGTGAAAGCTATTAAGGTCATATACGAATCAAACTCCACACTCGTAAGCTCATGCGGGTGACACCATCTAACGGCTTCTCAATGTCGTGGATCGTTTCCAGAACCAATACTTCTTGGGATAATCAAGGTTTTTGGAAATTCTCTGACGGTTACTTCAAGTAGGAACTCGCTCGTTCAGATCCGCTAGGTGGTGCTTGTTTTGTTGAGTTTCCATTGTATCTTATCGTATATTACGATAAGATGAATGTGTCTAAACATTGGAGTTCTTGCCCTTTCAACTAAATGATGCTGCTCTAGCTTTTGACTCCTGTTTACCACAATTCGAGCGTCAATCGCATTCATATGCACTTATCACATCTCCTCACCTGAGATTATCCTCATATCTTGTCTTATTAATTACATATCTTCTATTCGTATGGTTATTCTCTGGTCTAGGGGCAGGCTCCACAATTTTACCCCCTCATTTTCCTAAAATTCAGGCGGGGTCCTAAGTGTATTGTCAAGCTTAGCGGCATTAAAACAAAACAATTTTTTTTCACGCATTGTACAGCCTTTTTAGCTTAGTGGTAGAGCGTTGCACTTGTAATGCAAAGGTCGCTAGTTCAATTCTGGCAAGAGGCATTTTTTGACATAGGAAATCGAGTCTGTCACGTGTTGCGGTGATCTCCTAAAATCCTCCTCAATTCACGTATCTTAAGTTTCCCACAGCGCTTCCAGTTACATGCGTCTCAACCACACAAGATCAAGATTGGCGCATGCCATAACGCCAGGCATATCCCACCCCCGACACTACATACTGATTGTGCGTGGGCCCCATAATTTCCAACTTCGCTATCGCCTGGTGGCAAACCACATTGTGTTAAGGAAGAACATCAGTTTCATTCTGACATTGGCCCGTGCGGCCAAAATCCCTGGCTACATCGGCGGTACTGTGGCTCTTGGGGGTACATTTGTTGCCTATAAAGTTGAACAAGCCTCAAATTACACAAATGAGAAACTTTCTTCCATAAAGGATTTCACTGCAGATTTATTCGACAAAACAGGCCAGTTTTTTAAAAGAGGCGATGGTCTGGGCGAAGGCTCTGGTGGTAGCAATGGCGGTGACGGTGGAAGCAATGATTCAGCCACGTTGGGAGCCACAGCAGCGGCGCTAGGACTCTCTGCGGAGGAAAATGATGAAAATACCCTCGAGCCCAACGATGACGATGACGAAGAAGACGAGGCACTCATTGATCAATCAGAAGAAGAGACTTTTGACATTACAAGTGATGATACCATTGACGATATGCTCAACCTAACGAGGCAAATGATTGAGATCAGAACCATTCTAACCAGAGTGGACAATGAGTCCGACACGTTAAAGCTACCTTCCATTGTTGTTATCGGCTCGCAATCTAGTGGAAAGTCGTCTGTCTTGGAGGCGATTGTAGGACAAGAATTTTTGCCCAAGGGTAACAACATGGTCACCAGACGCCCCATTGAATTGACGTTGATCAACTCTCCAGATTCAGCCAGTGAAAGTGCTGAATTTCCTGCTCTCAATATTTACAATGTGACCGATTTCCAAAAGGTACAGAAGACGCTTTTTGACTTGAACATGGCAGTTCCTGCGTCCGAATGCATCTCGAACGATCCAATTCAAATTACTGTGCGCTCTCCGAAAGTACCTGACCTCACTCTTGTTGACCTTCCCGGATACATTCAAGTGGAGGCTGAGGATCAACCTCAGGAGTTGAAGCAAAAAATTAGAACACTTTGCAACAGGTACTTGGAAGCTCCCAATATCATCTTAGCAATATCCGCCGCCGATGTTGATTTAGCAAACTCTTCTGCTTTACGTGCGGCAAAGTTGGCAGATCCAAGAGGTGAACGTACTTTAGGGGTTATTACCAAGCTCGATTTGGTGGAACCGGAGAAAGCACGTTCTATTCTCCTCAATAGAAAATACCCCTTGAGAATGGGTTACGTCGGTGTCATCACTAAAGCACCCCAAGCTTTGAAATCGACATCAGCAACTTTATTCAACAGAAAGCAGCTCACAGGATTCCAGGCTTATGTTGCGCAGCAAAATTTCGAGTTCACATATTTCAAGGATCATAGGGTCGCTTTTCAGGGTACCGTCACAGGTTCCCGAAATTTGAAAAAAAAGCTCATGAAAGTTTTGGAAAAATCAATGTCAGAGGCTTTACGGCCCACGCACCTTGCCATACAGCTGGACTTGGAAGAGACATCATATAAGTTCAAGGTGGAATTTAATGATCGTCCACTCACACCGCAAATGTACTTGGCTAATAACATCGACTTGTTAAAGTTGGGTATCAAAGAACTTAGTCAAAAATTCTCCAGAAATGAATTGAGAGCGATGCTCAAGAACGAGCTTGACCAGAAAGTGCTAGATTTGTTGGCAGAAAGGTATTGGAACAGACCCATGGATCATTCCTCTAAAGAATCCATTTATGCATCAATTGAGCCCAATTTGCGAGAGCTCGGACAGCTTAGATCAGTAGAGGAAGACAGTTATTGGCACAAGAAATTGGACTTGGCATCGAGCTCCTTGACCAAACTCGGCGTTGGACGTTTGTCCACAGCATTAGCTTCCGAAGCCATGGTCACTGAGATCGGAAACCTCGTTGACAAGACGCAATTAGCAAAGCATCCCATGGCACGTAAAGTTGTTGAAGATGCAGCCAAGTCCGTTTTGAATTTGAAATACTACTTCACGGCAGATCAAGTGGAAAACTGCATCAAGCCTTACAAGTTTGAAGTGGAAGTGGAAACAGGAGAATGGGCAAGTAGCAAGGATAGTGCTGTTGAGTTGCTCAAGGAGGAAATGAGGCAATGTGATTACGTGCTATCGTCCCTAAAGAAGCAAGTTGGAGGGCGCAAGTTGCTGCAGGTGATGAGGTATTTGGAAAAGCTAAAGATGCAAAAAGATAGTGATGTTTTCACGGAGTCTAAGGAAGCTCTCGGATTCTCCAAGGCACTCCTCGATAAAGGGGAGTATGCGCTTTTCCTTAAGGATCGCATGCTGCTCTTGAAGATGCGCCATCAGTTCGTGAAAGGCTCGAAAAAGTGCAGAAGCAGAGATAACAAATACCAGTGTCCAGAAGTCTTCCTTGACGCCGTCTCGAACAAGCTTACTTCTACTGCAATTCTTTTCTTGAACGTGGAGCTTCTCAGTGACTTCTACTACAATTTTCCGCGGCGACTTGACGACGAGTTTTTTAGCAAGATGACCACTGAGCAGCTAGAAAGATTTGCGAAAGAGGACCCCAAGGTTAAGAAGCATATTGAGTTACAGGAGAGGAAGACCCTCCTCGAAGAAGCTTTGCACAAAATCGAGAGTGTTCTAGCTGTGCAATTACACAAAGAAGACGTAAAGAGCTCAGGGAAGTGGTGGTGAACTCTTATATCAAAAATTCCAACCGAACAAAATGGTGGGGGGAATGCACTAATTGAAAAGAGCAAAGTGGTACGATTGCACTTGAAGCTGGCATGTATGCATTTCTATATGAGCCGTAAGGCAGGGACACCTTACTGGACAAGACGCGTAATGCGGTCAAACAAAGACTCCAAGCTCATACCCTCGGTGTTGGTGAATATAGGCTGCAATAAAGTGACATCGATGGTCTTGTGGGTGCTCCACTTGGAGGAATCCTCGGCCAGATCCAACTGGGCATTCTCACGCAACGGACGAGCAAATAAGACATTAGCAGCCGCTTGGGCATTATCGAACACCTTTTTCATTTGTATGGTCAAGCTATCTTCCGAACCGTCCACGAGATGGTTTCTGGCCTCTGGCGCCACGTAGCCAATGCGGGATTCTGCGTCTATGAATATGAACCCCGAGGGCGTGTATGCTAAAGAGGTTATGGGTACACAGTGAGATGCGGAGAAGAATGGCTCGAGCAGGTTGGGCTTGAACAACATAAGCCGTCCTTTGACGGAAATAGGGTCTTTGTTAATCTCGTTGATGGCCAATGCAACGATCTGGTTTTGCTTATCCACAGCACAGAGGTTTCCTGCGCCTGGACTAGAGATTTGCACGCATAGAGGAGTCTCATTAGCGGCCACAAGGTCGTACACAATAATCCGCCGCTGGGATGCTATGATCAAGTAGGGGCCAGCGGAGGTGAGCGACTCCACTGGCAGGTCCATCAACGGAAGAGCAAAATCTATGCGATGGAGAGACTCCGGATGATAAACTTGGACCGATGAGCCGTGCGAAACAAGCAAAAGAGACTTGTCGGAGGAGTAACACGACGAAACTGCGCTGGCTGCGGCCATGGGCGGACTTGTCTTGCGAAGAGTCCACACGCTCTTCAGTGTAATTTTTTTGGCATCGGCAGAGTTAGCCGGGCCCGAGGAACTGGTTTTCAGTTTCCACACACGGATCCCTCCCCTGGTGTCAATTGTGGTGAAGGAATTTTCGCTCACAGAAACGATTGAGCCTACTTCGTGGCCAACGCCGTGAGGATCCACAACTTTCAGCGCAAGCGCCCAAGTCGAGTCCATGAGCCTCCAGAATTTAAGCGCGTAGGCGGTATCATTCTTCAGCATTAAATTATCGAAGTTCAGCGTGGGCATGGAATCAAATGTAGCCATCCAAATGCCGTCGGGAGTGAAGGCAACCTGCGAAACAATAGGATCTGTCATTTTATGTTCACTCTTGACTCTACCGGTAGAGACCTGCGGAGCAGCATGTTGCACGAACGCCTGCTCGCCCTTGATGGCATCATAGGCCTGAATTGACGAGCCGCGCGCGAAGTAGAGATGCTTCGATGTGGGATGCACGGCCATTGGGGCTGTAAGATCCAGTGTGAGGAGTTTCGACAAGGCCTTGACCTTCGAGTCTGATTTTTTGTTCTTGGCACTTCTCCTGGCCGTCTTCACGAGCATATCCACCGAGTTCTTGACGTTTGGACACGCTGGGCTTACCGATAGCCTAGATACGAGGTCCACTGCCAGAAGCGTCAAAATTTCATGGGATTGCAACTTCTGGGGACCTTCGTACACGCGTAGTGCCACGGAGTAATGGTCGGGCCGGTTTTTGTCGACGAAGACCCGGTCGATAGGGCCCGATAACCGCGGAAGGAACTGGGTTCGGTCCAGATCCAAATGCCAGAACACTAGCACCTTCTCATTACCTCCCGACACCAAGTACACATCATCGCCAGAAAATGTGAGACACATAACGGGGTCGATGTGCCAACGGAGAGTTCTCTGTGGCTGACCTGTTGAGGATCCTCCGTAAACCATGTGGATAGCACCCAGAGCAAGCCCCACGGCAATTACTCCGGAGTTGGATACAGCCATGCATGTGCTTTTGCCGTGAAAAGAGAAGGTTTCTTTGGTGTTAGCGATAACAGGGGCGTAACTTTTGACCTCGGTGGATTCATCGAATGAGGCTGATATATCATAGAGCTGAATTGAGTTCTTCTCAGTCACCACCGCAAGCTGGTGGCCGTCCGAGGACATACAAGCTTGGCGCACACCGGGCACATCAAAGACCTGCGTGGCACTGGCAGATTCCTTGTCAATTTTATATATCAGACAAATAGCATCCATTTCTGCCAACGCATAGTAGCTGGAGCCGGTGATCTTGAAAACTTCCTTCACGCCTTTGATGGGGGGGTCGAATACCTGCGTGGCCACGACGGGTGTCTGCACCTTATCCAACCAGTTGATATACATCACCAGTTTCTTCGAGAACGCAATCACCTGGTGGCTATTCTCCGGATCTAGGAAGATAGAAATGGTGTCCTTCAAGTTGATGTCCACGGTCCGGATGCACTGTCTTGTTTGAAGAAAATAGACTCTTAGTTGATGAGATAAGCACACGATGGAAAATTTTCCATCTGCAGAGGCAACAGTTGGGAAGGACAGCAGGCCTTCAAACATTAAAGGCTTGCCGCCCGAGGCCATGGTGACGGCCCATCGATTCATCAAGTCCACCATAAGTACAGGTCCGCTGGGAAAGGAAAAAATATGAGATGAGCGATGTGCCCCCCCACCCGTGCCTCCGGGGGAAAAGGTGCGCGCTCTGACATGAAAATTCACCTCAGTCTAGTAATCACCTGAGACGGTACCAGAGAGATGATTATCCCCATCCGTTGCTTCTCTTGTGGAAAAGTTGTCGGTGATAAGTGGGAAACATACTTGACATTATTGCAAGACGAAACCTTGACTGAGGGAGATGCCTTGGATCAGCTCAAGTTGAAGAGGTACTGCTGCAGAAGAATGGTGTTGACCCATGTTGATTTGATTGAGAAGTTTTTGAGATATAATCCTTTGGAGAAGAAGGAGATCAGTTAGGTGATGAAATCCGTCATGATGAATGCCATATGGCTTCTGCAAGGCCACACGCAAGGTCGATGACCAGGCGCCGACAAAGCAAGGTGTTAAATCTGGGTTTCAAAGCAGGGAAGGAGACGAGGAAGAAAATTTCAAGGATGGGATCATGCAATCAGAGAATAATGGACACAACCAAAGAAATTCATGTGAGGCAGGAAGACGAAATACTCACTGCAGTACGAGTATGTTAATCCTCCAATATTAATAGGAAATTTGAAACTTCTTTGACTCTTTATCAACAATTATATAGCCGCCAATATACTGCCTTTAGTTCCCCAGAGTCGCCCACAGAGTGGAGCGAATTTTATCTTGATATCGTTTCGTACCTAACATTTGGACAACGCGATGCTGGTTCCTATAAAGCATACTTTCCAACGAGGAGGTTCTCATCGACGTATATAGGTTGCGGATCCATTAGTGACAGCCTCCAAAAGACGCAAAAACGAGCCATCCTGGTCCCTGAGCCTAGGTTCGAGTCGCCGGACCACCTTTTTATTAATTTGATGGGTTTCCGGCAAGCTTGGCTAGTATTAGCCTCAGCCGGCCCCTTTCTTTTCTGGGGTCCAGCAAATACTCCTTGGATTCGCCAAGTGAATTACACAGACCGAAATGGGTGCCGTCTCGTCAATTATTGAATTATTTGGGTATATGCGGAATATTTACCGTAAAGAAGTCGATCTAGGTACAGCTAACGTCCGAATACGGCAGAAGTCCATCGTGGAGTGAACGGCCTCCAATATGGACATTGGTGGAAAAGCTCCTAGTGTATGTAACAATTCTAAGAGCTCCAATAACTGTTCCTATAGGGACAGAAACCGTCATGGATAGTAACCCCAATGCTCAAGGTTAGTGTTTATACTCATGTCAGCTGCATGACGAGTCCGAAAATTGTATCTTCGCATTACAACTACAGTATCTTCAAATAGAGGTGAACATTCAGTTTGGATCAAATTGTATGCATCAAATCATTTTCAGTACGAGTTGTGTATTGCATATTTTGGGTATTTTGGGCCTACTGGGAAGACAGCGCCAGTGCAATCCGTAACCATGTCAAGACCAAACGATTGAGTGAAGAGTTGTTCACTGAGTGACAAAAAATGCAGCCCCCAGTACCCCAGCAGAAGCTGCAAAGCATGGTACAGCCACGATTTATACTGTCTCTTCTCAAAATTGTGACATAAGCAAATCTCTTAACCTCCATAGAACCTACGCTGAGGCAACCTATATGTTGAAGACTTGGCGAGTGCTGGAGGCCAGTACCCTCCACTTGAAGTTTCACTCCCGCAGCTTTCACTTTAGCTTTTGCGAGCTCATAAATTGGGGTGTATAGCAAATATACCACTTCCCTACATCTACCACATTCCCCGCGGCACCAAAAGTCCTGGAGTGGGAGAATGTCCCTAAAAGCTTAAAGCAAAAAAAAACTTGCATTGCGTGGTCTATTTTGTAATCCAATGGCTTTCATTTCAAGCCTCAGGAATTTTCGGCATGCTTTGAGTCCACCACTTGTAAATACTCGTAAAAGAAAGCGAGCACGCGGAGGTGGTTGTCCACGCTGATCTTCTCGTCGACACTATGAATTCGAGACTCACCCATGTAGTCCTTGGAAACGAAAGGCGAGTAACGGAAAATGTTGCGCGTCAAATTCCAGTAGTGCCTCGTGTCAGTGTTTCCGGACATGATTGCTGGTGCCACAATCACGGGCTCCTTCATGTCCGGAAACACCAAGTCCTCATAGATGTGACGTGTGGCGCCCACCAAATTTTCCCAAACCTTATCATCGGTTGGTGTTTTAGGTGCCACGTCAAGGCTGCTTCCCGCGGTTTCGATAACAAACTGGCCATTGCCCGATGGGGGAATTAAAGTTTTGTTGTGAGCAACCACCCCAAGCCTATGTCTTTCAGCTAACTCCAAAACACGGCTCGTAAAGTGCTCAAACACTTCCTCGACAGTGCTCTCAATTGCAACTCTATGGTTGGTCAATAAGCTCACGAACTCAGGCAAAGCATTATTCTTTTCTCCACCTCGAATGATGTCGATGGCCTGAGACGTCTTCACCAAGTATTTGCTGGCTTTGAAGCTTTCCAAGTATTTCAAAACGTAAGTATTGGCAAATTTGTCGTAGCCAGCACGCAAGATGGACTTGCGCAACTTTTTGTTCATTGAATTGCCTGCGTGCTTTGCTAAACACTGCATGTAATCAAAGGTAGGGTTTTCGGGGCTGAATACAGCAGCGTATTGGTCCTTCTCAATAAGTGTCTGTAATTCGCCCATGATTCCGATGGAAGTGTGGTCCGGTGGGATCGATGAATGACCTCCAGGAGTGGTGAGTTCGGCTTTGATATCAAGATAACCTTTTTCTCTTGTTCCCGGCATGGCGATGATCCTGCCAGAAGCATCGTCGATATTAAGGCCAAAACCCTCGTCGATAATTGCGTAAAATGAGTCTTTTCCAAAACGGTCCTCCAAATATTTGCCTATATGAAGAGCACCGTTCATCCCAGATACTTCCTCGTCCATTCCGAAAGCTGCCACAATTGTTCTCTTTGGGGTGTAAGAGTTCTTTAGCAATAAATCCAAAGTCTCCATGATGGCCAGGAGCACGTTCTTACAGTCGGCGGAGCCGCGGCCGTAGACATACTCACCGTCGTAGCGACCTTCAAATGGTGGATACGTCCAATCCTTGAGAGTTTCTTTCTGCACGGGAACCACGTCTTGGTGTGCAGCCAAAAGTACCGGCTTCAACGCCGTATTTGTTCCCTTCCACACAAACACAAGCCCATATGTGTTCACCTTGACCACCTCAAGATTTTCGTAAACTGCAGGAAACGTCTTTTCGAGATACTTGTGAAATTTCTTGAACTTGGCCCAATATTCGGGATCCTGGTCGACTGCAGGGGGCTGGTCGTACACCTGAGTGTCGACCTGAATCATTCCTGAGAGTCTGTCCACGGAGGAAAGCCTGAATTCTTTCCCATGCAAAATTTCCAATGCCGTGGAGTTGTCCTTGTTGTAAGATTCTGGTCTTTTGATGTCCCAAATCTTACATATGCCATCGTCGCTCACAGGCCACAAGTAGATGCGCAAGATGGCAAACAAATTGGTGCTGAAAAGAAGCACAATGATAATCACTGTAATGGAGCCAATCACGCCCCACCTCTTTCTTCTTTCGGGCGCCTCGCTAAGTGGAAGCCCAATCATAGTTTGTTCAGTAGCTGTGGAGTAACTCGCCTTATTTTCCGTTGGGAGAGCAAGCTTTCGCTGTATGCAGTACGCGTGTTGAGAAGCTTCAAGCGCCATGACTTATGCCTTATTCGCCCTACTTTCTACCTATAACGTGCATGACTCGGTGCTGGTGTTACCTTCAGAATCATGATGGAGGTTTACTCCAATGCCCATGTGTGGCTCCCTCTTTTTGGAGGTTGGTCCAAGACGTAATGACTGAACCTACATTTATTGATATCTTCCAGGAAATATATTTAAACAACGTGACTGAAGTTGTTTGCTTGACAGGCACCTGGCAAAATAAGCGTTAAAGTGTCCAGCTGCAGGGGCCAAAAACTTAGGGTACAGTATACACCGGACACAATGGCATCTTGCGTGAATTATGCACAGCGTTTAGTGAGGGAGCCTGGAACAAGACTTTTCCCACCACTTCATTTGGGCCATTGACAAAATAACGGCACCTGTCGCAGAAGATTTGGTTGATGAATTCCACTCAAGTCCAAAAGGAGGAGGTATTCGGCCCAACTCAGAAAAGCAATTAGGAGATCCGCTTTCAACAGCGTCACAGGTCGTGCGCTACACATGGGTGCAAATATGCCTCTGCTGTGCGATCAGGCGAATTTGCCATAGTTCTTGACGAGTGTGTTCTCGATACTTGGCCCAAAACCTCCTTCCAAGTGATGACTTCAGAAGTGGTCGGTTCTATTAGCCTGTGTGGTTTTTAAGCACTTTGGGCTGGTTCGTGACGTATTCGAACTGATTGCTGGTCCGTCGCATTTCTGACGTCTAGTCACCTCCGAAATGGCGGCGCCTGTTTGTCTATTTAAGTCAATTGTCCCCCTCTCCCCCCTTTTTTTTGAGTTTGTCAACAAAGATACTTTTTTGGACCGTAGTATAAGAAGAACAACCGCGTTGGCGAACCTCATCAGTACTTGTTAATCTGTAGTAGGCCTGCATACTTCGTATAATAATTGCATGTACCAAAGCCATCAATGCCAGTGGCCACGGAGTGGTCGGACTATGGGAATAGTGTACACCTCGGAGGAGAATACATACCACATATACCCCGCTCATAGTCCATGTGTCATCCAAGGTAATTCACATATCATCTATACTGATAATAAATACCAGACCGCCTCGAAACGCTTCCCATGTAAGTTCTATCACTTGGAAATCACAGTTGTTGAGCTGAGCCAATTCTGTGTCCACTTATGCGAATTGGTGATGATTAAAAGAAGTATATATCGCTCTCTTTGGGTGATTTATGAGTAATTGATGCTATCGAGATACAGTTCAGAAAATTTAAGAATTAGTCTTCTATCACGCATACATAGTAAGTTGCTAGTAGTTACTTCTAATTCGTAAAATCAGTGCTATTTTAAGTAAAGTATTCATTCCGGTTTGTTAATGAGTACATGCAGTATTCCATGGTCCGCCAGGCGCAACCTCAGAGTGATTTCGCAGTCAAAAGTTGGTTGAGTCTCGGATTGCTTCGGTGATGGAATTTTTAGCAGAAGTCGTTCCATCCATCCTAGTTGGTAGACGCGTAAATGTATTCCTGGTGATTTTGGAAAGTGTGTGAAGAATCCTGGGATTTTTTCCATCCACTTTTCGGTGAAGGCATTCTTCTCAAGCTCTGTTGTGAAGTATTTTTGCCTCTAATTGGCCGGGTACAGCAAGATTGCAACGTAGCAAAATTTTTTTTTTCTTACGATCAAAATTTTGATATTGATTTTGATACTCGAAGGCTGATAGTATACCATATTACTGTATCAACCTTTTAATTTGCAACTATGTAATTCTTTGAATTAAACTGGCCTACCATTGGTAGCGCACTGTTCAGCTGTGTGATGCGCGAGCCTGTATCCGTGACCGCTCTGGATGCACTCCAGAGTCCGTATGCAGACAATGGTGTTGGGGATGCATAGTTGAAGTATGGTGAGCGACATTTACACATTTAGGGCAGGCAGAGCAGCTGAAATAGAGGTATGTAGAAAAAGGTGCAGCTGGATTTTATAAAGTTGGTATGGAAAAAAGAAGATCTTTCTAATAGTCCACATTCCAGTAGGCTTCTTAGGAAGTCGTTCAAAGGTCTCATGAAAAGTACGAAAGCCCTGCGAGGCATTTCCTAAATAGGGAAAGTTCGTAATCTTGTAACGGAAACTCGATGCTAGCAATACCCGCTATATAAGCATCACAAAATCAAGGGCTCATGAACGGAACTCCGATTAATCAATTGAAGGGGAATCTGAAGACACAATGTTTAAATACAAGGACTTGTATTGAGAAAAACTATGCTCCGTAAAAAGGCTTCCGTAAATTTGGTTGCGGTGTTGTCTTACATTAGATTATATACAAGGGGGCCTAGGCCAAAAATGCTTCTTTGGTTCGAATTACAGTCCGCAAGGTACGATCCTGCGGATTGAAGATGCGCTGCGTAACTGCATTCTTGGGCACCTTCTTCGTCTTGCTTGGATCAATCACTGTACCCGGCACAGTTTCAGGCAATACCCTTGGCAAGTACTCAATCATCAATTCGTTGCGCTCGCCGCGGGAAAATACTCCTGGCTCGTTGATGAGGGACTCTACCTTCTCCTTAGCGTCCGCCGTGAGAATTTTATTCTTGAACTCCTGGAGCGCACGCATAATATCTTCGGCCTTCTGGGCCTTGCTCTCGGCGCTGTAGGTACCATGCACCGCACCAGTGAAATCCACCGCTATCTTCGCATCTGCATCATTAAACAAGTCTATAAGCGCCGATTGTTTGCTCTTCATTTCGTCCTCAGACACCTCTCCACGCCTGAACGCAAGCTCCAAGTCGAAAGTGAAGTTGAAAGTCCCTTGCGCTTGATTGGCTTGTAAGTTGTCCTCGTGTTTCTGTCTCTGGTAGATAAATTGTAGTCTTTGGGCGATGAACCCTTGTTGCTCTGGAGTATACTCAGGACAAATGTCCGAAACGCTCGCAAGAATCGAGTTGAGCTGCTTGGCACACTTTTGCGCCTGTTTCTCTGCTGCCGCCTTCAATCTGGGCTGGTCTAAAGTTTCTTTTCTAGACATTCTGGCTTCTTCGATCTCAGCCTGCTCACCTTCCAAAGGTACATAGCCAAATCTTCTGATGCGTGGCGAAAAATGAGCTGTTGGAAGCTGCAACTCCTTTTTAAGCGCCACTCCCACAAACTTTCTTAAGGGGTGGAATGGGTCCATGTAAAACCGCACGTATCCAGGTTCCAAGGCAAATATGGTGAAGTCTCTTCCGATGCCAACATTTTCTCCGGGGTGTATCTTGGTACCTTTTTGCCTCATGATGATCTGGCCTGGTTTGACGAAGTTGTTCTCGTAAGCTTTAGGTCCCAACCTTCTTCCGGCTGAGTCATTCTTATTTGTCCTGGATCCAGCGGCTCTCTTGGTGGCGGTACGAATGAGCACTAAAGAAGCCAGCGTGCTTTTGACAAACGAACCGATTTGGGATGGTCCTATTTGGAGTATTCCTGACATGCTCATGTATCAACTCGTCACTTCCTTTTTTTTCGAGTTACTGTTGGTGGTCCAGAATTTACACTTCGCGCGGGGCATCAGGGCACGCCGTTCTGGTACGACAAAAATAATTAAGGACCGAGAAGAGTAAAAACATGCGCAAGCCCGGAATCGAACCGGGGGCCCAACTATGGCAAAGTTGGATTTTACCACTAAACCACTTGCGCTAAAGCTCCGCGACGGGGAATTGAACCCCGGTCTACCACGCGACAAGCGGTAATTCTAGCCACTAAACTATCACGGATTTTATATTCGAAAAAAGTATATGGTTCTTTATCAAGAATATAAAAAGCATAAAAAGCAGTATAAAGAACTGAGGGTAGACGAGAAACCAGAAACGCCCCATGCCATTCGAAACGGGCGGATAGAAGATCAGATATGTGGACAAGGCTCCAACTAAGGGACACGACAAGCTGCTATGGATCTGGTTGTCACTAGATTCAGGGCTAACCACACTGGTGAGCCCAATACTCCAGTTGAAGGAACCAGAACACCATTGCCCAACTAAGGAAGATAATGTTAATTGTCTGGTAAGTACCCTATTAGGAGCCCAAAAGAAATCCAGAGCCCCTTCTCTCTTCGTTCCTGGAAAATTGTGTCGATGAGCTCGTTAGCTTGAACCCTTGTGAGCACAGATTATAGCCTTAGGTCACATAATAATTCTAACTCGTAAAACGTGATGTTGAGATCTTCGGCCACTACACGTGTCTGATACCTCTCTGATTCTATGAGTGGGGGAATTTTGTTACATAGATTATTTGAGCCCAAGCCAGGATATTTGTCCACCAGAAGCTCTGTGAACCTCGCGAACAAAACCAACCAGTTGCAAAGGTGTACAAGTATAAGGACGCGTCTAGGAAATTGGAAGCCGCACAGAGCCGAGCGAGGCAGCGGAACACAGAATAGCGAGCCGACAAATCGTGTAAGTCAACTCGGAAATGGTGCAGCAAATAAGCATAAAAGCAGAGCCAATGTGACATGCTCCATTACGGGTGCCAAGTTTTACTGCGATGCGAGGTTGGACGCGGACCGACCAGGGTCCCCGCCATCCCGCCTTGCTATCCTATCTTCGAGGTTTCAACCGGAGGTGACAAGTTGCAACCTACCCGATGCAACTTCAAGGCCACCTGTGATGACCTGGGGCAAGTTTAGCCCGATTTGGATCCCATCTCATGATAAGATGCCAAATACTGTGGCGCAGTCTTGGCCGGCCGTTTTGTTCAAGTCTGGATGGTTCCCCTTTGTTCTAGAGATCATTGAATAAAGCTTTCTTATAGCAATGGTTTACTAAAGGATCTCAAAGAGAAACCCTACAGCAGAAAGAGCCGATCTACGTGAGTTGGTCGTTCCTCGAGTTCCGATTAATTGAGAGGCTCATCAGAAGTTTTTGCCGCAGGGCGCAGGAAAGTCCAGAGATAAATGTAAGAAATGAACCCTGGAAAGTGTGGTGAATTCACGTGGGGCTGCGTACACTCGGTGTATAAAGTGGTGAGGTTTTCTCGCCTTGGGTTATCCACGAGGTTTCTCGATCATTTGAGAGGAGTTGCCGATGAGCGTAATCGCCTTCAACCACATCGGATATTTGATTTTGAACCAAACTCAAAGGCACAAGGCCAGATGTATTCTGCACCTGTCAGCTGGATGTTTGCCTAATTCAAACGAGTACGCGAACCACTCACTACGTTTCCGTCGATTTACCATTAATACATTCACTGATCCAATGATAAATTTATGAAGAACTTTTGGTCTTGAGAGCATCTTTGATACAAAGAAATCGTTGACATGACAACGTGACATTAGGTTTGATTCTCCACAACAAGCAGTGCTTATAAGCGGCCGCCAAAGAGACGCAATGCCAAATGAACACGGAAACTGATTCGCCGGTCCTCGTCAATTGCCATTGGGGGCTCGACTTCTTGTCCTTGGGCATCGATTTTTGGTTCAGCAGACAACTGTTTTTTTGGCTCGAAATCCTCTAAAGTCAATGGAAGCGCATATGTCATTAGATGATCGATTTCGCCCATCATTTTCTTTTTCAACTCATCATTTCGGGTAACGATGATAGCATTGGTCTCCAAATCCAAGCTATAAGACCTCTTAGTGTAATTGGAAGAGCCAATCACGGTGATCGATGGGGCTTCACTCCCGGGCACGGTGATCCATATGCCTTTGGCATGGTATGTCCAACCCCCCACGGTGTTTACCACTCCATTTTGCCACTCGTATAGCTTGACCAGAAGTTCCTTTCCTCTCAGTCTAACGTCCTCCAAAAACCTCTTCGCTATCAATAAGTAAGCCTCAGGAATGTAGTAGGAGAGCCCGGGTGACTTGTAGAAAGAGTTTGCTTTTGCGGATGCAGTAATCAACGTGCCGGGAGCTCGTCCATTGAGAAGTTTTTCCAGGAACTCGGGCAACAAGTTGAAATATCCGGCAGTGAACCACCACCGAGCGTGTGGAGAATCCAATAGCGAGAAAAGCCGCAATATGCTGGGTTTTTCGGTTGAAACATCGTTTTTGGGCTGCAACAAAGGACTGAATTGCGACACAGCATATACATAAGTGTCACTGTCGTTCCGGTCGAGCGCCTCGTTTTCGTCAAGATCCACCACCGAGTGTTGCTTGATCAAGGGCTCTAGAAGAAAGCTTGAGTCGCTGATGAACCTTTGCAAATTCATACCTGGCTCACAGGAGGCGTTGGATGAGGGCCAGGAGAGAAAGAAGTTTTGGAACTCGGTAGGGTTCGCCGTGGTGACTAATTGATACGACAACTTCGAGACCGCCTCATGAATCTTGTAGTAGTAGTCAGCAAGCTTCTCATCTTTAAATAAATAGTACCTGTCTTGTCTATCGGTGAAGTAGTCTTCGGACAAATTGGCGCCACTCAACATAATCTCATCGTCAAAGCCGTACAACTTCATATGCTGCAAGCCGAAACTCTCATTGAGTCTCTTTGGAGCCCAGCTCTTCTTGAAGCCGGCCAAGTGTGGTGTGTGGTACATTCTAATGTTGACACGATGTTTCCCGAAGCGTTCAACAAGCCCAACAAGGAGAGATGCCAGAGATTGCAGATGGGGGGCTTCTCGGGTGCCTCGCAAGGCATCGATCAAAACGTGAAGTTCCAAGCGTTCATTTGCTTGTAACGCTTGACCCAAGCAGTCCACAAGTTCATCCTCTGTCTTCCCCAAGTACAAAGAGCTCAAGAAGATGCGGCTCTGGGCCGTGGAGATCTTCTCCTTTAGCGTATTGTAAAAGTCTGCAGGCAGCGTAAGCACTTTGATTTGCGAGCTTTCGATGCTGAATCTGGGAGCGATTCCGTCTAGCAGCAGTATCAACGCTGAGAGCCGGGGATGCCAGAGTGCCTGCAGATGTGCATCCAATGCGGCGTTCTTGGTAGAGTACACCCTTTTGTCTTGGAGCAGTTCTTGCCGACCGAAAAAATAGCCATGTATGAAGCGAAGCATTCTGGGGCGGAAACGGGCTACTCTTCTCGTCAACGCCAAGGCCATCAAAAGTATTCGTCTAGCAACCAGCTGCGTCGATGTTTCTAGTCGTGTTGCCAGGGAGGGTTTTGCTGACGGCGCACGGATTAGAATGGGGTTAGAATGTGTTTGGTATAGGGATGTCAATGTTTGTTTTGGCTTTGTAGACAATGCCTCGGAAAAAATGCTATTGGGTTTTGGCTTGTTGTTCCGTTTTTGGCGTGGGGTTCCGGTTGCGGACTCAGCGGAGATTTGTTTCTGGGGGTGGCCGGGAGTGACTTTTTCGCATGAGATAAGATAAATCAAAAAAAGCGGCCGCTATATAAGAACGAGATCCCGGGATTAGGTTTCAACTCCCGGACTTCAAACGATACACCAGCGAGAACTTCTACTTGCACTCTGTATTTCATCCGCAGGCCTGACGATGTTCTGCTGAACGGAACTTCCTGTTTAGGCTGCCGATGGCCAGGTCAGGCCTGCTGCGCCTTGTCATGTCACGCGCGCAGGGAGCTTTTTGGTCTGGCGCGCTTGTAGAGTAGGTGCCATAAGTAGAGATTTGAGACTTGAGACTACAGAGACTACGACTACGAGACTACGAGACTACGAGACTACAGACACTCGCTACCAGAAAGGCCAAAGAGGCTAAGGCTTCAAACCAAGGCTTGGCGGCTCCGCAGAGTCCTTGGGAGCCGCAGAGTCCTTGGAACACTCGTTCAGGTCCCTCTTTAAGGACCGGTCTCCTGCACTGAGGGCTATGCGAGAATGTGCTCAACGCTGACGCGCCTTTACTCAATTGGGAAAGAGCGCCACGACGAAACCAAATGCGCGACGCTGGTGTCGCACGAGGCAATTGCCTAAAGGAATGCCAACATATCTCTTAGAACATGCATATTAGTATAGAACCAGATCTATATGCAGTACGGGGAATATTTTGGGCTTGGGGTTTAAAACGCTAGTCTATTGAGTCGGATTCTCCCATTCACACAGCCTGCATATGGGGTGCACACTTGATTCATCGACATTAAGTTCATTAAACACGCCAATGTCACACTCCTTAACTCAATTACCTGGGTATGTAAGAATTTTCCGGTGTTAGTCCTTATCGCTCCCCTTAACACGAACACGAGCTGAGTTTGCACCAAATATACCGCCCATCATTTTTGCCGTCACCAATTGACTTGTCGTCAGTACTCTCCAGTTTCCAAGCTTCATGGCTAGCCATGGCCGTTTGAGAGGTAGCTGCAGTGACACTAGCCAAAAACCTGCTCGTGTGCTTTGGCGAACCCGGAACTTATTGCTGATTTATGCTAAATCCCCTGCCTCAAAGGGAAAACCTGTTGAGGCGCTTTCTGAAGGATTAAGAAATCAAGCTCAGATCATTATCATGACATCTTAGGGGGTTCCTCATGTCCTGATCTCTTGTCGTGCTCTCTTAGCTTAATCTCTGATGCCCTCACCTCATTCTCTAAACATGGCGCTGTTCACGCACAATAAATGAAGGCCCTCGAACGTCGTTAGTTCTTCCCTCCCGCAGCCTTCACGACTATCACATCGCCGTCTTCGACCAAGTATGTCTTCCCCACTCTCAAAAGCTTGCCTTTGCTTTTGAGCTGTGTCTCGTTTAATGGCGCTTTCTCATGCTTGAGGTCCTCCCACTTGTATACATTGGCCGAGATGAAAGTCCGCTGGAGATCGGTATGTATGGCGCCTGCAGCCTCGGGCGCAGTACAGCCTTCCCTGACTGTCCACTGATGAGCCTCCTTTGGCCCACACGTGTAAAACGAGATCAAGTGTAAGGCCAGCCGAATCATATGTACGGCCTGCGCCATGGCACTGGGGGTCTTTGGGGTATCCATGTTGTTGAAGGACTTTTCGTATGCTGCAGAAAATAAGAGCAACTTGTCCAGAGGGGAGTTCTGCGCTATCCAATTCTCAACCCCGCTTTTGAATTCGTTAGTGCTTGAGACGTAGTCCTCCGCGCTCACATTGAGGAGGACCACAGTCGGCTTGGCGGTGAGGAGGTTGATGGAGTTGATCACCTCGATCTCCTCGTCCAGCCAAGTCTGCGCAGCCACCTTCCGACCATCGTACAAGCTGTCCAGCAATTTTTCAAGCACCTTGATCTCAAACTCAACCGTAGCTTTGTCGATGTGCGGTTTCCTCAACTTTGTTTTTGCAAGGTCGAGGGCCGTCTCGATATAGTCGAGGTCTTTCAAAATGAGCTCGTCAGTGACTATAGTCATGTCCCGAACAGGGTCCACGGTGGTCTCGATATGGGTTATGTCATCATTGCGGAACCCACGAACCACATGGAAGATGCCATCCACTTGGCGAATGTCCAGCAAAAACTTGTTGCCCAAGCCTTGGCCGCTAGCCGCGTTCTTGGTCAAACCCGCAATGTCATAGATGGTTAGGGAAGTAGGCACTTTTTTCTCCGAGGCATAAAGGCTCTGAAGGTGCTCGAGTTTGGAGCTGGTCACCGAAACGATGGCTTTCTCTGCATCAATGGTGGCGTACGGGTAGTTGGCAGGATTACCCAAAGTGGACTTGGTGATGGCCTGGAAAAACGTGCTTTTGCCCACATTGGCCAAGCCTACGACTCCCGCGGATAAGCTGTTGCTTAGCCTTCCCAAGTATTTGGGTTTTTTGTCCACGATTTTCTTGGCCTGTTGCCTAGAAGAAGAGGAAAAGGCTCTGAAGATCATCGAAGATATAAGCCCATCCCTGCACCGAGGTGGATGTGCAAATTACTAGCGAGGCACATGTGCAGTCCCCCACCGAGATACGTGACAAAGGTCACTTGAGTCCTAGGTGCAACCATGTGAGCAGGATGGGGCCGAGTTTTCCTTTGCGCCGATTTTTCCTTTGCGACGATTTTTCCTTTGCGCCGATTTTTCCTTTGCGCCGATTTTTCCTTTGCAGTTGTTAAGAATGGAATTCTGAATGCAATCCTAACGGCCATTTCGCTCAGGCACCTCGCGTCCCAACTGAGGCGTTCGGATCTTGTATACGTGAGACTGGTGCATCAAGCAGCAGGAGCACAAGAATGCAAGCCCTAGCGATAAGTTCACGGGCTTATCCACCGGTTGGTCGTACCATAACACTTGGCGGTCGACCACGAAATTGCACACAGAGCCGTAAATGAGCGAAGTAGCCTGCACGTACACGAAGATATTCAAGTGAGGCACGCACTCTTGAAACCAGTCCACGGACACCTGCGGAATGAGCCGCACAGCCCACGACACGGAGCCTACGATGTGGAGCATGTCAGCGATATCGAGGAGCTTTATGCGGGCCTTCCCTCTGCAGTAAAGCCAACAAAACATAGTCAACACCACCCCGTACACCAGCACTAGTATCATGCACACCACGCTGACCAGCTCCTTCCTCTTTGGGTCGCAGAAAATTCGGCGCACCCCCGATATCGAAAACACTACTTGGAATGCATGCGCAAGCGGAAGGGCCTTCAGTAGCTGGATGTCCGGGTACAACGGGTAGCGCTCTGCGTAGTCAGCACGAACACCCAGCAGGTATGCATAGAGACACGTGGCGAGCATATGGGCCAGCAGCCAAATGCATGAAAGTAAGGTCAAGTCGGACGATACTGCATACTTGGTTTTCCGGGACCTGCTTCGTAGTGCGAGATGATATTGCGCCAATCCCTGAAGGACATGGAAGGGAAGATAAAGGCTTAGCATGGGTTCTTGACTGACGCGCGCGGAGTGCCATGAATGGCAACCAGGGAGGATCACTTCACAAGCAAATGCAGCCGCATCCGTATGCAGGTAAAATGCTATGGCAAAAAAGCGGCAAAAAGGCATCAGGGACGCAGTGAATGGGTGCAATGCCCAATCATATTGAGCGATGTTGTTCATGAAGCTTGTGATGATTGGGACTGCATACAATGCAGCAGTATCGGGGATCAGTGGGTTGAAATTCCATCATTTGGCCAGGTGACAAGATCGAAATATCGGATAGGCAAGCTAAGTCGTAGACGCCTTTTAGCCAGCTTTCGTGGTTCGAATCACAGCACCACAGTTTCTGTTCCAGGCAACTTCTCTTTTCGGTCTATGGAAGGGATTCTAAAGAGGAAACTGCCATGCGGGTCTTGTCTCACGTGCGACCTCCACTGTATATACACATCATCAACAACAGTTCCCCAATACGCACTAAAAAGACACACCAAGAAGACCCGCCAATAAGTCACACCAATAAAACACACCAATAAGAAATAGAATACACGCCAACAAGGCATAACCTCACACAATTCTCTTCACATCACTCCGACTTTGTGGCTATGGCCGTCCATGACACCGAGGGATATTGGGATATTGTGGTCTCGTCCCTCCAAGATATATGCAACGCCAACGAATCGCTCACCTTTGACAACATCTACGAGAAGTATAGTGAAGCCAGCCTAAGCCTCATGAACCCAGAGGAGCTCGAGGGTCTCAAAGAGGATATCAATGACCATGCTCTGAACATAGACACCGCCCAGCGCATCATCGAAACATCTAAACAAAACCTTCAGATTCTCACAGCAGCCGTGGAAAAGAGACAGCTACAATTCCAACAAGAGCAAGAGCAAGATCAGGGGCAAGTTAAAGAGCAAGAGCGAGAGCAAGATCAAGAGCAAGAGCAAGATCAAGAGCAAGATCAAGAGCAAGATCAAGAGCAAGATCAAGGGCAAGATCAAGGGCAAGATCAAGAGCAAGAGCAAGAGCAAGAGCAAGAGCAAGAACAAGAACAAGTGCAAGAGCAAAATCAAGAACAAGATCAAGAACAAGATCAAGGGCAAGATCAAGAGCAAGAGCAAGATCAGGGGCAAGTTAAAGAGCAAGAGCAAGAGCAAGAGCAAGTGCAAGGGCAAGAGCAAGTGCAAGTTAAAGAGCAAGAGCAAGAGCAAGATCAAGGGCAAGACCAAGATCAAGGCCAAGATCAAGGGCAAGTGCAAGTGCAAGAGCAAGTGCAAGGGCAAGATCAAGGGCAAGATCAAGGGCAAGATCAAGGGCAAGATCAAGGGCAAGAGCAAGAGCAAGCACAAGCACGAGAGCAAGAGCAAGAGCAAAAGCAAAAACAAATGCAAAAGCAAGTGCAAAAGCAAGTGCAAAAGCAAAAGCAAGAGCAAGAGCAAAAGCAAAAGCAAAAGCAAGAGCAAGAGCAAGAGCAATATCGAAAACAGCAGCAGCAACGACAACAGCGACAGCAACAGCATCAGCATCAACAAAAACAGCGGCCACATCAGGAAAGGGAGCCCGAGCAGCAGACCACCGCCAGCCGAAATTCCAAAAGCCAGGTGGGTGGAAAGGCTGGGCGAGGAAGCGGCAAAAAAGGAGGCCCAAAGGTTGGAAAACTATATTGGGTTTCAAAGTACGACCCCAGACTGCCAGTCATTGTGGGCTCGGAGGTTGCATTTAAGCTCAAGAACAGGCATTTTGAGGAGTGGATACAGTGTGAAGTAACCAAAATCTCACAGGATGGAATGAAGTACGAGATCAAAGACCCTGAACCAGATGAAAACAATAACCCCGGCCAGACATTCAAGGCAAGTTATAAGGATATTCTACTGATTGCGCCTCCAAGTGAAGCTTTCAACCTACATTCGTATACCTACGGAGAGAAGGTCTTGGCGCGGTACCCCGAAACGACGACATTCTATCCTGCATTAGTGGTGAGCCAGAAAAAGGAAAGCATAGTCAGGCTCAAGTTCGACGGCGAAGACGAGGTAAATAAAGAAACAGAGGTCGAGCGACGCCTTGTCTTGCCATTTCCAGAGAGATAGTGAGGAACTCTGGAAATAGAGTGGACTAATCAGCAGTACGCCTTGGAGATACAGATGAATCTTTTGCTCTAGTGCAGAAATTGTTTCCACCAAGACACCACAGCTAAACTCAAGGCGTCCACAAGAAGCCACAGATGTATGTATTATAACTATTTGGAGAAAGAGCCGGGATATCTGTCTCAGAGGATCTGGCACGCACCGAGATGGATAATTTTAATTCTGAGCCACGTGACACATCGCGAAAATTCGTCCACCAAATAAACCCTGCCTCGAGTATAGACGTTGCAATCATGGATGATATAAACATCGATGACTATTCCAGAGTACGTTGAACCGGTGCATTGATACGTTCAGCTTCCACCGAGAGTTCTGAAGAGTGTACCGAAGTGTGCAGTCGCTGAAAATCCCTGGCTGTGTTTTCCGATATGCGGACCCTACTAACATCCAGGATCGTTCAAGATCGCCGGTTTCCTTCCAATCTAGAAGAGACTACCAAGCGCCAAAGGAGGGAGAGGTGAATGAGGACAAACAAGATGCACGTGAAGAGGAAGATCTTTTTAACAAAGGTGACAGGGTGGATAGACGTGACGACAGAAAGGCCGACAAAAGAGGCGGCTTCAGGAGAGATCGTGAGGACAGAGGAAGGTCCAGTGGTGGTGCTAGTGATGTGGACCGAAACTACGAAAGGTCCATCTTTGTCGGAAACGTGCCTTATGAAAGCACCGCGCAGGATATCAAAGACATATTTAGCCGGGACTTCAACATTGTGCGAGCAGACATTGTGATGGTAAGAGGAAGGTCGCGCGGAATGGCTACAGTGGAGCTCGAATCACTGGCAGACGTGGAGAGCGCCATCTCCAAATTCGACAGAACGCAGCTTAGTGGCCGGGAGATTTTTGTGAGAAGAGACCGCCCTCCTCCAGCAGAGAGAAAAAGAGCGGAGGAGTCTCGAGAGGAAGGACGAGGCGAGAACCGCGAACGAGGAAACGAAAGAAGAGGCGAAAACAGGACAAGGAGAAGCGACGGCGCCTCCGGTGGCACTGAGGTGTTCATCAGCAACTTGCCTTACTCCACCTCGTGGCAAAACTTGAAAGACATGATGCGCAGTGTGGGCTCAGTCCAGAGAGCGGACGTGTTGAGCACCAAGTGGGGAGGGTCCAAGGGACTCGGCACCGTTGTTTTTGACACACTCGACCAAGCACAGGCTGCCATCGAGAAGTTCAATGGCTACAATCTTGAGGGCCGGAGATTGGAGTTGCGCCTTGGAAGAGGAACGTCCGAGAAACCTCGGCCGGCCAAAGCAGCCAATTCCAACACGCCTTTCACCGAGGGCGTGTTGGGCGATGGAGAACCTTCTAGCCAGATCTACGTCGACAATTTACCCTACATCACTGCGCAGAGCGACTTGTTTGAGTTGTTCGAGACCATTGGCCGCGTTAGCAAGGCTGAAATCCAATACAACCAGGATGGAAGACCCAACGGTACTGCGGTGGTCGAGTTCGAAACCGAGCACATGGCAGAGTTGTCCATCAAGAACTTGGATGGCTACAACTACGGTGGCAGAAGATTGAGGATTTCATATGCTGCCAGGCCCGCATCCACCAATGCAGAGCCCATGGACGCAGATGAGCCTCAGGAAAGCGCAGAAAACCTAGGCCATAATGACAATGAAGGCTCGAACCAAGACTCGCTGGAAGTTGCAGGCTCGGTTGACTCAGGCGTTTGATCAGGACGCCATCAACGCTCGGAGGCGAGCCGAGAACCAAAAGGAATGTATGTATGTTTCAAGTCCTGAGGAGCGGGTATACACAAGGATAATGAAAAATCAGCACTCTCCCGCGCCTGCTCGGGAAGTGTGATCGAGAGTGCCACCAGTAATGCGAAACCCTAGCGTAGGTTCGGCCCCCAGGCCAAGCGCGTCCCGCGCCAATCACGTGGGCTGGATTCTCATTGCTTCCCAATGGGGCACAACCAAAACAAATTGTACCCACCGCGTATGGCATCAACAGCCTAACAGTTGAGCAGAGATAGTCCAGCAGGAAACAAACAGGCAACAGACCCCTGTTCAGATCGCTGCATAATGAGCATCTATAGGCAGTACATCTCCGAGACGGGTCCATCTCTCAATGTGGACGACGACATCCAAGCCCAAATCAAGCTACGACCTTTAACGGGGCACTCAGATGTCACCAAGGACTCGGGAGCCAAATTGAGCTCCAATTCCCGCGACTTGGTCTTCTGGAGGAATTTCTTTGCCCACTGTGACTTCTACTCAGGCTATGACCCGTTAGTGTTTGGCGATGTGGTCACATTGGTCTACAAGAACAGCGCTCTCAAGTTCTGCGCCATATCCGCCACCAAATATGGCATCAACGTGTATGAGGAGCTTCTTTTGCATGAGAGCTCGCGGTTCTGGCCCGCCTGTGAGAACTTGATCAAGGAACACCGCAGTTCCCATGCCCGCAAGGTGTTGGCGATCTCAAACTTGAAGAACTACAATAAGCTCTGGAACAACAGGGGCTCGCTTGACATCGCGCCCAATTGGGACGAGACCAACGCCGGGTCTTTGGCCAGCTCCATGAGTTTGATCAATGGTGCATTGAATGAAGCCTTGGGCATGCGGCTTCTCTCCATGGGGATGCTACAGGAGCTGTATATGGCGGCCTTGTTGGTGGACGTGGTTTACGACAATGTGTCCACACTGGAAAAGGTCATCGAAGACAACAACAAGCTCGTGACCATTCTCGGGACGCACATGGATCAGCTTTTCGATCCGTTGCTTGAATATTCGCCGCAGAGCTTCGATTTCGTGTACACGCCGTCTCTGAATGAGACCCCAAAGTTTTTGGCTGACAACTTCGAAATTTCCCTGGTGATCGACGAGCTAGTCACGGTCCAGACAAACTACACCATGGAGTTGGTGGGGATTCTCCAGGATTTCATCATCCCGCTCCGCCTGAACATCCTCTCCGAAATGCCGGGCACCACGCTGGGCGTCATCAAAGTGAATGTTGTCTTTCCTCCCACCATCGATGAGGTCACGAGAATCAACTGTCTTCTCAACAACGTGTTGAAATCAGCCGCCGAAAAAGGTGTAAGCGAGGTATTCAGCGTGATGGCCGCGGTTCTACCCTTTTTCTACAAGGCGTTTGCGAGGCACCAGGCCAACATATCTTCGTTTCACCCTCGGTTCCTGAAGTTTCTCAAGTACAACGAAACGTACTCGTTTGAAAACCCGAAGATCAACATAGGCAAGTTCTCTCCCAAGAGATTAGAGAGTATCATATTGGACTCGATTTTCGAGCTCCCAAAGCTCAAGCTCATAATGCAACGGCTTTTCAGCATTATAAGGGCCGAGTACGCCAAAGTGGTCAATTCTGAGGGCTCCGAGGACGGATTTGCGCACGTGATGCAACCTCTCAAAGACAATTATACGACGATAGTAGAGACTGTCGATGCATTTGGACATACGCTGAGCCCGGAGCTTACCGGCAAGCGCATATTCACCCCATCAGGAAAAATTCTAACTGAACTCGCAACGGAATGGCCAGAAAACCTACAATATGGCTGGATGACTAGAAAAGTGCTCTCAATTTACGAGTTAAAAAGCCTCGCTCCAGAATGTGAAAACGAGGAATATTTGATTATTTTCTCTGACCACTTGGTTTTTTTGGAAGCAGTCCACGAAGGACCCCATGTTTCAAAGGTGCCAATTCCCGATATACTTATGAACTCGCTCATCAATCAGAAGCCTCTTCCTTTGTACTCTAGCTTCCCCAAACTCAGGGTCAAGCACTGGTTTGGAGTCGGTTCAGTTCTATGCAAGTCGTTTCTTACAGCGGAGGGACAATGCCTTTCATTCGTCTCTTACGGCAACAATTCTTTTCGCCGGGTAGACTCCGAGGAAGCCATGATTGCGATCAACTACAAAACCGCGCTACCCAATGAGTCTACTTCCATATGCAACAAGATAATGGACCACATATGCAAGGCGCAAATATTGCACAAGTCAACACCATTTCATCTATTCAAGCGTTCAGACACAAACTTCACTCAGTTCTATTGTGCACACCAATATCAAGGCTATTTTGGAGAGGATTCAAAATCAGCCATGGTGGTTGCTCTCAACTTGAGTGAATTTGAGGTTCGTCAAGTCTTGAAAAGAAGCCCGGGCGTGTCGGTGATCATCTCTTTGTCTTTGTTAAATGATGACGCCATCAGTGTCGTTGGTTATAACAGAGAGTGCACCATCGAGATCGACGAGAGTGTCTCCATAGACACGATAAACGACTCTCTCAAGACCATATTCGCTCATTGCTTGAACATCACATTCCACTCGAGCGATCTCTGCAGATCGTTGATGGGCTTGAACAGCAGCATTCTCAGCCAACTAGTGGAAATGTCGGTGCCAATGGAGGAAAATTTGGCCGTGGCGCGGACGACAACTACCTTGGATGACTTAGTGTATCCCGACAATAAAGGTTACGTGGTTGAAACTGACACCGATACACATCCGGAGCATTTCAAAACAGAACAGGTTGCGGAGAAAAGCAATAGACGCATGTCACGAATTTTTGGGTTCATGCTGAGATTCAAGCTGAAAAATGAAAAGAAAGCCAAGCCGATTAGCAAGGGCGCCTCCAAGAATAGTCTTCAGAACATCCCTAACACCGGGATCCCGCGAGGCCGAAAGCAGAGTTTTAACAAGTTATACAAGCCAAACCCCGATTTATATGAGGCATCCACTACTAGATCGTCGGTTCAAGATGATGACTGGACTACGCGGGGCCCAGCTCGAGACGTTCAAAAGGCTATTCCCAGGAGATTACACGGGTTGGCGAGCGGTCTAGAAAGGAGAGTTTTTTCCGCTGCCACAAACTCCTCGTCCAAGTACAGCACCGGGTCTTTGGAAGTGAACTCCAAATTTGAATTTCCAACGCCAGAAAGATTGAATGATATTCATGAACACGACATCACTGATACGGATTTAATCTTGGGTGGAAAGAACTCGATAGAAGAAGACTTTGCCAAAGAACATTATTCAGAAGAGAAAAGAGACTTGGAAAGAGGCTCAGGTAATGACACTAGAGGGCATCTAATAGATGAACTGACTATGAACAAGGAGGAAGATTCGACGCATGATGTGAAGACGGACTTAGCAGAAGAAGGTCCCGACCTTGAAACACTTGGGCCAATCAAATCGCATGAGAACAGAGTTCCAAATACCAACCTTGAAACACTTGGGCAAATGGAATCGCATGAAAACAGAGTTCCAAGTACCAACCTTGACGAAGTTAATTCTACCTCTACTGAGGTGGAGGAGAATATTCAACGGGGTCCAAAGCATGAGACCCACCAAGAAAGCCTGAGGCATAGTGATCGCAGCATTCAGAGCGATGTGAGGAGGAAAACCCAGGGCCACAAAGATGAGAGGAGTAACGCATTGAGCGGAGGTGATACGAAAATCAATTCGAAGGATCCGGAGATGAGCACACAAACGAAGACGGAGAAGACAGGGTTGTGGGGTGTACGCACGATTGGTGGAGCTGCAGCGGCGCAAAGCTTCACCGATGCACCTGCAAACCCAGATGAAACGGTGGCCATCGGAAAGTCCTCAGAGATCTACGCCAAATACCGCATGTACAACGAGATCCCATCGACTATCTTCAATGAAGATGAAAGAGCAAACTGGGAGGCGCTTGCGAGGGACTCATACTCCAATCTCCATGCAGAGCTCCAGGCCATACAAAAGGATGTGAGCGCCCAAGAATTTGCCAAGTCGTTGGAGGATAGCATGAGGTCGCTTTACCAGCGGTACGAATCGTCGGTCGACACGCTATCTGTTTTTGACGTGGAGACATTCATCAAAAACAGTTTCTCTCAGGATTTCTCGGCCGCGATTGCGACCGGACGAGCAGATGAGTCCCGAGGCTCATACGAGTCTGTATCGTCAAACTACGCGAAGGAATTTGGCATGGAATTGGACCGGGAATTTAGTTTGTCTGACGATATCGCTGATCAGAAGCTTATGGGGTTTACAAGTCCCACCGGTATGACAAGTCCTACAGAGATGACAAGTCCAGACATGACAAGTCCAGACATGACAAGTCCAGACATGACAAGTCCAGACATGACAAGTCCAGAGATGACAAGTCCAGTGATGACAAGTCCAGTGATGACAAGTCCAGGGATAACAAGTCCAGTGATGACAAGTCCAGTCATGACAAGTCCTACAGAGATGACAAGTCCCACGGGTCTTACAAACTCTATAGGTCCAAGAAGTCTAGGCCTTACAAGTTCCACGGGTCTTACAAGTTCCACGGGTCTTACAAGTTCGACGGGTCTCACGAGTCTCACAGAGCCCCCAGAGGAGCCCAAGAGCGCAACCAGTATTATTCACGACTCCGACTTCGCTACTTCATCAGACGAGTACTTCTCATCTCTGGATATCAGCCCGGCGTTGCGGTTTGGCTCTGCACAAAATGTGTTGGCGGTCACATCATCTTCAAGCGAAAAAACGTTGATGAGCGAGTGTTTGAACTCTCCAAGCACGGGGGAGTTTCCAGCAATCGTTCCAGCCATTACATCCATGAAAGCAGCCGAAAAGGAGACTTCAGCGGACTACAACTGGGTCAAGCTATCGGATGCCGACAGCGATATTCGGGACTTTGGATCAATGAACTACTTATCGGATATTCTCAACGGAACCGTGGAGATTTGAAAGCCGATCAATGATCACATACCTGCATCGTAAACCTTGAAGTATTTTCACCGATGGCCGCTCCCACGTTGAGCTTTGTAGCCTCCGCCCGTACATCCCTAAGATCTCATCGCCCTAGGCCTTCAAGATTCGCGTGACGGCGTCCACGATGGCTGCACCCACCTCCTGGGTGGAGCTGGAGCCCTTCAAATCGGAGGTCCGGATGCCCGCGTCGATGACTTCGCCCACGGCCTTCTCCAAAGCCTCTGCCTCTTTGAGGCAGTTCAAAGACAACCTCAACATCATGGCCGCAGACAAGATCGTGGCCACCGGGTTGACCTTGTTGGCAGGCAAGTCAGGGGCCGACCCATGGCATGGCTCGTACAAGCCAAACGCGGAGTTCGTGTCCGGCAAAGACGCCAAGGACGCCGAGGGCAAGAGACCCAAAGAGCCAGGAATAACCGAGGCCTCATCGGAGATGATGTCGCCAAACATGTTCGATGTGATGACAATGCCGTTGAGCTTCGTGGGGTTCTGCACAAGGATCATGGCCGCCGAGTCGATCAACTGGTGCTGCACAGAGAGCTGGGGAAACTCCTCCGCCATCACCTTGTCGACGGTCTTCCTCCACAACCGCGAACTGGCCAACACATTGGCCTTGTCCAACGACCAGATGGGCAACGGAGGCTCGTGCTGCAACGCCATGAACGCGGCCATGCGCGTGATCCGCGTCACCTCCGCCACCGAGTACTTTTCTGTGTCCCACGCCTCGTCGTTGTTGGCGCTGTCCTCCTGCTCCAGTCTCTCCCCAAAGTAGATACCGCCCACCAACTCACGAACAACCGTAAAATCAGTACCCTTGACCACTTCTGCTTTCAAAGGCGACATTTCCAAAAGCTTGTCGGAGACGAAATTGCATGGCCTCAAGTTGGCGTAGAGCCCCAACTCCTTTCTGATCTTCAAAAGGCCCTGCTCGGGTCTCACGGACCCGGTTCCCCACTTGGGGCCGCCCACGGCGCCCAACAACACCGCGTGGGAGTTCTTGGCTGCGGCCAACGATTCCTGGGGCAATGGCTCGCCGGTGGCGTCGATGGCGGCGCCTCCAATCAAGTGCGTTTCAAACTCGAACTTGATTTGCTGGTGGGGGGTGTTTTCCTCGATGGCCTTGAGCACCTTGGTGGCCTCTTGGACGATTTCGGTGCCCACGTGGTCGCCAGGAAGGAGGGTGATTTTCTTGATGGTAGTCATGGTGGGGTTCAGGCCGAGGCCGTGGAAAATTTGTGTGCCGAGGCGCTCCGCTGCCGGCCCGGGGTGTATGCAGTACCAGAAATAATACATGTCTTCCACTTATATACGCTTCGTATGGAGAGGAGCGGCGTTGGCGGCATTGGCGGCGCCTGAGGCCCGCTAGTGGCCGCTCCACTCAATGGAGTCCAAGTCAATGCCATCCTGCACCATTTCCCACAACGGCGACATCTTCCTCAAAAACTCCACTCGCTCGTTGATGGCCTTGATCACGTAGTCGATCTCGGCCTCGGTCGTAAACCTGCCGATTCCGAATCGGATGGACGAGTGGGCCAAGGCATCGTCGGCCCCCAACGCATGCAACACGTACGAAGGCTCTAGCGAGGCCGAGGTGCATGCGGACCCCGAAGACAAGGCAATGTCCTTCAAGGCCATCAATAACGACTCGCCCTCAATGTATGCGAACGAGATGTTCACACACCCAGCGTACTGCCTGGACTCGTCCGACAACACTCCGTTGAACTGCGTCTCGGGGATCGACAACAAGCCGTTCTTCAACTTCGTCGAGAGTCTCTTGATGTATGCATTTTCGTAGCCATGCTCGGCCATCATGAGGCGCGCGGCCTCGCCGAACCCGGCAATCAAAGGAGGAGGCAAGGTTCCGGATCGCAACCCTCTTTCCTGGCCACCCCCGGTGATTATGGGGTCCAACCTGACCCGCGGTCTTCTGCGCACGAAACACGCTCCCACGCCCTTGGGCCCGTATATCTTGTGCGAGCTGATGGACATTAAGTCAATCTTCATTTCGTTGACATCGATGGGAACCTTGCCGTATGCCTGTGCAGCGTCACAGTGGAAGAAGATCTTGTTGGCTCTGCAAAGCTCTCCGATTTCCTTCAATGGCTGGATGACTCCAATCTCGTTGTTGACCGCCATGATCGACACAAGCACCGTGTCTTTCCGGATGGCTGCCTTCAAATCATCCAAGCTGATCAAGCCCTCGGTGCTCACCGGCAAGTACGTCACTTCAAACCCCTCGTCCTGCATGTGCCGTGCGGAGTCCAACACACACTTGTGTTCTGTCTGGGTGGTGATGATATGCTTCTTGGTTTTCTTGTAGAAACGGGGCACTCCCTTGATTGCCATGTTGTTGGACTCCGTGGCGCCCGACGTGAAGATGATCTCCTTGGGGTCGGCGTTGATAACCTTGGCGATATGAGCACGGGCCGCCTCCACCTCTTTCTCGGTTTCCCACCCGTAGGCGTGAGTGGACGAGTGGGGGTTTCCGTAGAGGCCCGTGTAGAACTGCAACATCTTGTCCAAGACCCTTGGGTCCGTCTGCGTGGTGGCTTGGACGTCCAAGTAGATGGGCTTTGTGCCGAACTTGGACTCGTCTCTGGAGGCGGACTTCAATGTGATGGCCGAGCCTTCCGGCGGTGACGTAGTGGCTAAGCGCCTCGTCTGCCGAGCAATTTGCCGTGTGAGCGAATGCCTTGCTAATCTGGTACAGTTAGGGAACATGATGCGGACTAGCGGCAAGTGCTGGGGCGTTAGAAGATAGCCTTTACTGTGGGCCCGCGGTGCGTGCGCGAACCACGTGGCGATGTCACTTACCGATGAGCGTTACCGTATACAGTCATGGCTGGGATCCGATGCTCTGATGATTTCATGGCTCATCAGTCACCAGCTATTTTGCGGCATCTATTGCTGCATCTATTGCTGCATCATCTATTGCATCATCTATTGCTGCATCATCTATACTAGTATCCATTTCTGCTAGTACCATCTCTGGAACCTTTGCCGTGTCATTTCCGTTCTCCTGCCTTCTGGCCAGGACGATGTCCCCTGACTATGGGTTCTGCTGGGGCCAAGACTTCGACATGAGCCGGGTCCGTTCTGGACCTCCGGCGTATTGTACCCCGAATGACCTGTATCATTCCTTCTTCTGTCCACTCCTCATTTGAACCGAATTCTTGGCATCGAGGCCGCTTGTCCAAATCGGGATGTTATCCTGCATCCGAGGGCCCGACCCTCGGAGGCTTTTTCCGTTCATCACTTTATTCCTTGTGACTGACCTGGGCCCCGTCGCTTCAGTACCAACAACCCTAGCCACATGGGGTTGACCCCGTGGCGTGCGGAATTTTGCCCATTCCAAAACCTTCTTCTCCGTATGCCTTTCAAAGCTGTGTCAGGAGCCGTGGCTATATACAGTTGCTTCACTTCTTCCTGCATGGCACACGGGATTCCGCCTCATCAATTAGACCGGCGGTCAGATTTCGAGTCTTTGCACTTCACGTAGGTTCATCTTCACGTCAACATCAACCAGAATTCGGCTCCTCAAGCCGGCCAGTCCCTTGTAGATTTGAGCTCACCAATTCGTAGCACCCTAGAAAAATGGCTCCCCCAGCACTGATCCAACATGTCCTGGGCCCTATTCCGTTCAAAAAGACCCCAGGGCCCTCCTCGGCAATCATCTGCCGCACCAAATGAGCCACGGAAACCCTCTCCGAATTAAGCATGATACGTGTTTTGACCACATCGAGAGGAGTGGTCACAGCTGCAGCAAATCCGCCCGCAATCAGCCCGCAAATGGCTCCCTTCAACAACGAAAGCTCCGTCTGATCGTATGCCGACCACATTTTCTTGAGCTTCTCATAAAGCGGAAACTGGATCACAGTGAAGGGGATTTCCCGAAGAATCGTCGAGTTCCAACCCCTGTAGAGCCCGCGCAACGTGCCCTCTCCAGATTTGTTCTGAAGCAAATACTGCAAGTTTGCCCACGACGTTGCCTTATTGGACACGCCCTTGATTCCTGCCTGAGTCCTCTGTTTCACCACCTCTGCAGGAACGCGTACTAAACACGCCGCTATTTCACCGCCGGTGGCGCTAACCATGTGGCTGGCTGTGATTGGAAGCTTTTCTTCGGTGTAGTCCTTCAAGCCGTCGTAGGTGATGAAGAAAAGCGACGCCGAGGGCGCCAGCGCTACCAATGCCGAGCCAAGACCTTTGTAGACACCTAGCCACGCCCCATTTTGGAAGAAGCCGCCCTTGGCCTGAAGCCTGGTCTTCAAAGTATCTATGGGGAAGAATGCTAGGTCCGTGGAGGTACCAGCACAAGCTCCGGACTGACGTTAGTAAGAGCTAGGCTGATGATGTGCGGGGACATACAATGAGCGACACCAAAAAAGGGTTCTCCATGATCTTCAAATGTTTGGATCGGGCTTTCACTCTGGGAGACTCGAGGTGAAGGAATGCGTGGTCGGCATCCGCGCAGTGCGAACGCGCAACGTGAAGCGCATACTTGATTCGGGGATTGCCATGACCGGAGGATTGCCATGACCGGAGGATTGCCATGACCGAGAATTGCCATGACCGGAGGATTGCCATGACCGGAGGATTGCCATGACCGGAGGATTGCCATGACCGGAGGATTGCCATGATCGAAGAATCGCCATGATCGGAGGACCTTTTGATTCGGAGAATCGCCACGGTCGGAAGATTGTCCCTGGTTGAGGCTCCATCCCAGGATAGTCAGACAAGCTAGATTTCTTCATCGATAGAGAACCGAAACAAAACCAAGTGATCCCCAAGATGATTCTTCAAGTAAAACTTCAAAATGAAAACTTGACTGATTAGATCATTGGGTCCCAGGGTCATTAGAACCCGATCCCTGGGCTGAATTCATCAGTAGAAAATTGCTTATGAGTCAAGAGCCTCAACAACTTTTGTGCCAACACAGTTGTTTGGCATCCGTACCTCTTCGGAACCAACATCATGAATTTCCCTCATGTAACCCTGGTTTCTGATCTCTCATTCAGTGCAAGCCCGTGATGCGGTTGCTAAGGACGATACGCAATTGAAGGCCTTCCGAAGTTCTTATGAGGCCCGACAGCGTGGCACTTGCGCGTGTAAAGCACCGAATCACTAGGTATTTTGAGACTTGGATAGCGGGTGAAACATGTCCATTCTCTCTTGGATTCATGGTATGATGGGTTCATGGTTTGATGGAGACCTGCGACCTGTAGCTCTTTTATGTCTCGCTTTGACTCCTCTTGGATACTAAGACCTTTCAGCCTTCAAGAATCGAAAGTGTCCTCAACTCAATAAACCGTTTCATGCGTATGTAGGGTTTTGGCGAGGATGACTCTCTCTTCATCACTTCAATTAATGCATCATCGCGGGCAAACCACAAACCGCTTGCCGTCTCTCTTCTTCCTGGCGTACTTCAATATGACCGCGTCCGGCTTCTTGTTTGCAGGCAACAACTCATGCACTAGAGGCAAGAACTCCTCGTAGTCCCATACGCTAACAAACTTGAAGAGCTCCTTCACTCGCGAATGCAAATCACTCGAAAGTAGCTCTGCGTTGATGTACCTGATCTTGCCCGCAACGGGTCGGTAGAAGCGTCCACGCAAGGCCTTCAAGTCTAAAGGTGCACTGAACAACGGAGGAAGGCTCGACTTCCACTCGAGCAAAAACTCCTTATCTGACACGTCTCCGGAGAGACGCTTCAAGGCCTCTATTCCAAACCACGACGTCACTGCTTCGGGGACGACATTGAACAGATGGTCTGTCTGCACACAGAAGCGATGGGCGATTGTGTTCATCACCAGAGGGGTATACTTCTCACTCTGGGCGGCCAACTTCGGCTGTATTTCACCAAGAACAAATTCCGTGGCTCTCTCCTGGGCCAAAACCGATATTAACACATAGAGGGCGTCGGTGACGAAGCGAGAGCTCAATACCACAGCCTTGTGGTGCACCTCGCAGCCGTTGAGGGCATACCAGGCCGCGTAAAAGGCGCCGTCTGCAATCGGAGAGTCTTTTAAGACATCCTGGACAGTCTTAGTGCCGGCAATGGGGTCGTCCGAGCCGTTGTACACGGGGAGCCCCGTAGTGTCCACGTGACCCGGGGTCTTGGAGAGCTCGTATTGGTAGGACGACAGGCCCACGGCGACAAGCAGTCCTTGTGGCGCATGCGAGTCTTTGATAATTGCGGAATCAACGAGCAGGGAACCTAAGCGGTTGATGGCCATATCGTTGAGGAGAAGCTGGGTGTTGGAGTGCTTCATTTGTCTGACACTGTAGGTGGACGCGTCGGTGCACAAGACAAGGGAATTCTCGGCAGATGAAGACTTGAACTGAAGAGGCCTTTGGTCATCGCTCATGTACTCCAAGAGCTCTTGGGGGAGCTGCATGAGCTTGTAGGTGTGGGTCTCCGGCGGGGAGATGAGGTTGTAGACATTGAAGGACATTGAAAGTGAAGAAGACGCTTCCCTGCACCGTGTCACTACACTAAACTTGGTAGATACACGACCGCGCGCCGTGTGATGATCCAGTGCGTTGAACAAGAGGGATTGGACAGAGGGATTGGACAGAGGGATTGGACAGAGGGATTGGACAGAGGGATTGGACAGAGGGATTGGACAGAGGGATTGGACAGAGGGGAGTGAATTGATCGGGGTCCTGACGTGGAGCCAACGCGGGACTTGCCAGGCTTGTCCGTACAATAGAGCCTAAGTGGTGGTGGTCTTTCACAATTTTGTCCAGATCCACAATTACACCCAAAGTCTTAATGACCGCGCAATACAGCAGTCCCCAATGAAACACGAAAATTCCGAGTGCCAGCCCCGGTCAACACCAATCGACGGATGTACTTGAGTGTCAGAATCGTGTTCAGTGCAGCTCTTCTCCTATCACTGTGAATCCTTCATAAAGGCCCTTGAGGCTGCGGCGGTTAGCGGACGCTTGGTGGACGCTTGGCGTTATCATGGTGTGCTGAGGTTGAAGCTGAGCGTCGCGCGAAAAAGAGCTACAGATTACGCGAGTGTTCCCCGTGTCATGGCTATTTAATCTGTCGCGCATTACCATGACATACATATACGAACTATTCTTGGGCACCATAATTCGGCACCATAATTCGGCACCATGATTTCGCCACAACCGGCCTTTTGGGTTCATTTGGAGCATGGTGTTATGCATTTGTGGCGGATCAAAACGTGACACTTGGAGGCTCCACAGTGACCCCATACAAAGGTCGATACTTGTTAGACGCACGATGGGTTGAATGCTATGCTCTCCTAATCTGGAACAGTGGAGGCCTTGGCTTTTCACTGGTTTTGGTCACGTGCGGAACCGCTGGTCGTTTTGGCCACGTGTGTTCCTGTGGCTTTATTGTTGTACCGGGACCCTTGGCATGACCTTTCTGCCTGCGACTCCACTTGAAACGTGTGCGGGTATTGCTCGGTTCCATACATATTTGTCGCAGCCGCCATCGCCGTTGGGTTTCGCAGTTGAACGTGCAGGACACACAGGTCGCGTGCCTGCACACAGCCCAGTCTCTGCCTCACCACGAAGGATGCCCTGAAATTTAGGGTCGCGGTCACACAGTTCAACCTTGGATTGCCTACGCTGTGCCTACAGATAGGAGTCCTCACCGAAACGGAAAAGCCGGTCCCGTACGAAAACCCTGATCGCTACGCACAAACACGTTGCACGCCCACGTGATTCGAACGCCGCCCTCGTGATTTGAACGCCGCCCTCGTGGTATGAAACTCCATCACTACACATAACTAAAGATCCACAGTTCGGGCAAAATTGGGTGAAATGCGGGACTTAGGTAAGCATCTTTCTTATCTGTTACTAAGTGAGATCATCAATGGCGGAGTCTCTAAAAGACCTGTTTCTACTCGATACGGCTCAACTAATGTGGGGTCCCTCAATCCGGCCGTTTCCCCAAGCGCCACGTCTCCGATACCTCGGCCTATTTTGGCATCCTTTTGACTATAGATTAAGCCCTTGGTAAGCAGGACCTTGTTTTGTCTGCCCGCTGCTCATCCCATCCGCCCCGTCAAATGTGTCAAGGCGTGTCGTCTAGACCCATATTTTGTCCTGCATTCGAGTGCACAATCGGACACTTTAACACGCATGCCCGATGACCAATTGGGAATTGTCTCACATCAGTCACTTTTGAGCCAAGATTGGAATGTTCTGCCTGCCGTGTTGCCAATTCCGGCGCTCCCAAGCATTCCTTGCAAAGATTCAGCGGGCCCCGGATAAGCCGCTTCGAACCATGAGAGCTGATAACGTGGCGCGGCACGTGACTTCACACGTGATGTGAGCCATGCCACTTCTTCGAGCCCGAGCAGTGGAGGAGCAGTGGTCTCGCCGCTACAGTGTAAGCTGAAATATGCGATATCTTGTACAAACCCCTAGTTCTGTGCGGCAAGAATCAGGTCAATGTCAACCTCTTGCAACTTGGTGTGGCCGGCCATGGACACGGGTTTCTGGTTCTGCGCAGCATCCACGATTCGCTGGAGCTTGGCCGTGGGCTCTGCACCCAGGTTTGCGGCGGTCAAATGGAAAGGCGCCAACCACAGATTGACTGTTTTGAAGTTTTCTCCCAAGCTCACAATCTCATGGATCACGTCCTCAACACAGATGAGGCCCAAGTCGTCTCCGAAACGGTCTTCCACGGCCTGGTTATTGTCTAGCTTGATGGTCCGGAGGGGTTCATCCGCCTGCTCGTCAGCCTCCGCTTGCAGCTTCGGTTCCTGCTCGCCAGCCTCTGCCTGCAGCTTCGGCTCCTGCTCGTCGGCCTCGTGCCGGGGGGCATAAATGCTTGCCCTTTTCTGGAATAAGTGACGCACCGAGGCCAACGAGGGGCTTCCCACCACGATATAGGGAGCCACGAGCTTCAAAGCAGGCTCCACGGTGGCAGTCAACTTGACAAAAACCCCCATGTTGTTCTCGGTGAGCCTCAAGGCCTCAAGCACGTTTTCCGCCATGCGCGGCATACTCAAAGCTTTGTTGTGGGGTTCGACTCTCATGACAAAGACGAGTTTGGGCTGGTCCTCCTTTTGTGTGGACACTGCCAACCTCTGCAGCTCGTGCTTTAAGATGTTGTTCAAGCGCTTCTGCTCATTCGTGGCCGCCAAGCTCTTCATGGCCAAGTGCTCGGCCCGCACGAACTTGTCGCGAGGGGTCTTGGGCTTTTTCTTTTGGGTCTCCTTATCGATACGAAGACGCTCCTGCTTCTGAATCCGCTTTTTGTCGGAAACCTTCCGCTTCCGTAAAAGCACTTCTGTGTCTGTGGGTAGAACGGCCATGGTGTGGGAAATGGAGAGGAGACTGGTGGGGATGGGCAATTTTTTTATTTGCGCGATGCCCGCGCGCCCACCGATGACATCAGCTGGATCGACTCCACCACCGAGATATCCATGTCTGTTTACCAGCAGCGTCTCCACGAGTCTTAGGGTTTTAATTCCTTGGAAATCAATTTGGGTTTGGGACTTTGAAAACTTCTTAACCCGATCTTCATCGACCCAACTCCAGCTGAATACCGGTGCGATCTGCGCCGACTGAGAAGAGTCCAATCAGTCCAACTGAACTGTATCAACTGAGATCTGTCTTTGTTGAATGAAAGAAGAGGAGGTCCTTGTCCTGGCAAAGGTGGTGCTATTGTCTTTGTTTCAACATGCCGAATCGGAAGCGGATAATGATTCGCCCGCTCTGAGGTCACTCAGCGTTCGTGGCTCAATCGAGGGCCACATCCAGCATGGTCTCGATTTATCTCTATCTGGCCCACGACACGCGATGTTAGACCAGGAACCACAGTAGCCGAGGCTAGTTAATGATACTGCTTGCTGATAAGAAGCCCCGAGGCTAATGATACTAGCTGCTGATAACAAGCACTGATGCGAGGTTCTGCGAAGCCTCTGGGCCACTCCCTAGGGTTTCTGCATATAGGATTCAATTGGCCTCCTGAGGACAATGGGTTGTTGGAATTGTTAGACTGACATGTGCCTTGGCAGCGTTAACTGATGCGGCGTGTACTGATGGCATTATTGGCCCGCTCTTTTTCCGGACACCATTGAAACATGCCCAGCATCAATTCACTTAGGGTCAACGAATGACCTTTTGCCCTCGCTTGTTGTGCGGGTACGACGGACCCGCATGTTCCATATGGCTCTTTAGCCTTGACCTTCCAAAGTCGACCAAGTTTTGCCCCAATGAAGTATGATCAAAAAAAGAAATTCCAACCCTATACATGTTCTCTTCAGCTTGATAGACTGAAACGTTGGGGTAATTTAATGAGGAAACTTCAAGGAATCAAGCCTGTGATTCAGCGCAGATTGGACTTTGGATTTGGACATGTCTCTTGGGTTCTAGCACAGCGTTGGAGTCTGACTTTTTCTGACTGATTCCCCTCAAGGTTTTTTTGTTGGGCACTTAAAAATCGGCAGATGCAGAGGTGGGCGTGACATCTATTTGGGACTTTGGACAGAACCTTTGGACAATTTTATACCCCTAGGACTATAGCTGTGCGTTTCCGGGCAGGGGGGTCAGAGCGTGACATGATCCAGGCTCTCCTCTCTTCCAAGTCATGATTCTAGAGGAATTCCACTGGCATCGGGGGTGTTATCCATGGTATGTCAGATTTCGACCATTTTATGGAGAAATCGGCCCGTGGGATTATTTGACTTTGTTTAAAATTTTCGCTTTGCAGTTTCGTTTCTCTGAGGAACTCTGGCTTTTAATCACCCTGCCGTTCCCGTCCGGTGCCGTACAGGAAATAAAGTAGCATACAGTTGTGCGGCACCGATGAGGAAACCTCCTTAAACAGAAAGAGGGATGTATTGCCACGGCAGTCTGTGAATTGATTGTAGACAGACATCATGAAGAATATGGAGATTGTCCCATAAGAAATCAAACCATGAACAAATTGTAAAACGAAGATATGCGCGACCGTTTCAAAGGCTAGAATAGAGGAATCTGAAGAGACTTCAATAAATCCTAGATTCTTGGCTAGCCCTGCGATATTTGCCATCTGTTTAAATGCTCAATCTCGGTTCTTCTGAAAGAAAGTGTGCATTCACTTGAAACAGCAAGGCTGCTGTCAGGTGTGTTGTCACGTCTGTCACATGTATTGCCAAGTCTGTCCCTTGTATTGCCAAGTCTGTCGCATGTATTGCCAAGTCTGTCACATGTATTGCCAAGTCTGTCGCATGTATTGCCAAGTCCGTCACATGTATTGCCAAGTCTGTCACATGTATTGTCACGCCTGTCGCATGTGTTGTCACATCTGCAAAGCTATTGGGAGTTTCGGCCATCCAAACTTGCCCAGGATTGTTTCAGAGAATTGGCAGTGCAAGACCTGTTCCCAAAGATTTTTCACCTCCTGAAAATTTAATGCCTTCCTCAAAACAAAGCCTTGTAATCTCGACGGTATGGACTCGTGGTTGCACGAAGAGCCAACTTTATCGGACTTTCCCTCATTTCAAGCTGCTATCTTTTTATGCCACATCTGCGTTACATGCAATTGACATTACCATAAGTTCAACATCGAATCTCTCCACAGAACAAAGCGCCATTGCGAAAGCCAGGAAGTAACTTGAGCAATCCTGGATTCTCATTCTCGGTGCATTTCTAACTTTATTATTTCCATGCACAATGTGTAAACCTGAATTTCCTTGAATGCTCGAAATGAATGCTCAGGCCAGCCATTCTTTCTGGCCGTCGGACTAGCGAAAAGGATCTGCCTTGCAAGCCTGTGAGTCCGGGTGCTTGTGCAGCAGACATGCTATTCCGGGTCCCAAAATTCGATAGTGCATGATTAGGATGAAGCGGTCAAGCCACCCTCAAGACAAAGGGTAGGCGATTCCTGGAACGCATGGTGTGGTGAAGTTATCGCTCTTCCAAGGTCAAGTTAATTATCTCCGCAGAAATGAATACCCGTATTCTCCAGTAATTCATGAATACGAAGATTGAAGTGTCCATTAGCTGGCGCCAAATGAGTTTCGCTATGACAGCTTGGGACAAACTCTTCCAAATCTGGTATTCAAACACCTCTTCAATACCCAGTGGTTTCCTACACTGTAATTTTTCCGTCACCAAGTGAGTACTTGGTGAACAATAGCGAATCATAAAACACCATAGTTGACAGTGGACATAAACCTGTCATTCCCTTAATTCGATAAGCAATGACCAGGTGGGAAATATCCGTGGGTCAATGACTTCCCTCTTTTGGCCCATTTGTCTGAAGTAAAAGTCAAGAGCCATTGGCCAGTTATTAAATCAACCTCGCATCAATAGTCAATGGCCTGTTAGTTTGCATTGATAGTCCGCTTGCTATTTGTCCAAAACCGCTTGGTCAATATCAACAATAAGATGGCAAACTGCCGACAATCCCTTGGTCAATTGTTGGTGATTATGTCATAAGTAAAGGTAGAACAATGGTAAAACAGTGGTAGAACAATGGTAAAACAGTGGTAGAACAATGGTAAAACAGTGGTAGAACAATGGTAGAACAAGGGCGGTAGCAATTACCTCACACCTAAGTCAGTGGGTCATAAGTCAGTGGGTCATAAGTCTATTGTAGGTAAGTACATATGGCCACATATGACTGATTGTTTTTTTGGCAAGTAATTGGTCCCTGGTAGCAGTCGTGTGCCATATCAAGGGTCAATTAGCATAGGCGCTAGTTGATGGCTCCAAACGCGGAGGCGCGAGGGTTGTATGCAGTACACGGCATCACCTCGTGGACCACCTACCAAATCAGGGCCCACTCATCTAAGCGTAGGACCTGCACTTTGACTTCTCAAATGTGGCTGCATTTGTACCCGACTGTCTTTCACGGATCCGCCGGTACGAGGATCGTGCAGTGCATCGGCGCCAGTACTTTGAAGCATGAGTGAAGCCCTGGGAGGTGTACAGATGTTTGTTGCGCACGGCCCAATGCGGCATCTTCCGAAAAGTAACTTAGCTGCAGGGGCACAGACAGGCGTGGCCGGGGATCTGTCTGAAAATACGCAAGTTGCTGCCGCAACGGGGGCTTCAGCCATGCCTCCCCCCGACAATGCCGTTTGTTCACCCAACAATCATTGAGATGAACGCCGTTGGGTTACATGCAGGATGCACGCATGACCCGAGTGTATGCAGTACATTCTGTTTCCACACACAATCGCAGGTTCCGTAGGCAAAAGTACATTCTTTCTGGCCCGGCTCGGGCGCCATACGCTTTAAAGGATCAGCCCCCCTCTACCAAATCCCTCATCGATTGCCAGATCCAGCGCCCCCCTCTGCGGGCCCTATACGTGGTCCTGCATGCAGCGCGTTCAAGATCAGCAGTCAAACAAAACAAAATCCGTCATCGCATTCTAGTTCGCAAGCCCAGCACAATCCAATCCAGGCATTCATTGATTCAAACGCCCTAAAACGGGTGCTTCGTCGCAAAAAAAAAAAAAAAAAAAAAAAAAAAAAAAAAAAAAAAAAAAAAAAAAAAAAGAAAAAAAAAAATACCAAAAGAGCTCTCGTACCGACAAGCCGCCGCCGGTATCACCGCACGCTGCGCTCATCCCCAAAGTGTTTCACAACTGCGCAAGCCCTACATCACTTGTGGCGCATGCACACCACACTTTAAAGCGTCATTTAGAGACGGGCATTTTTTTCAAAGCCAAATTCGCCATTCTCTTCCTGCCCAAACATCCCGGGCATTTCTGCTTCGTCTTATGTTAGCCAATGCGAGATACAAAGCCTAAACTGAGCTTCTCGGAGATACCACTCCAGCCGTCGCCCCCCTTGTACAGCGACGTCTATGACAAACCCTTCACGGATCAGGACCAGGGCTTCCACGGCAGGCGTCATGAAAGCAAGCTTCAAGACATGGCATTCGCTGGCCCCGCTACTGACCTCAAGCGGTTCGAATCGGGCCAAAGACCTTACTCTAAGACCTTCGATGTCGATAGCCCGGCGGTAGACAAAGGGCTCTACAAAGATGAGGCCGAGTTCCAGCATCCAAACGAGGCGTACGAGAAGACATTTCCAAAGCCCGAATTTGGCTCTCCTCTATTGCATTCCAATGGCCAGCAGCTCCTAGATCACCCTCTGTCCACCTATGGGTATCTGCCGTCACTTGAGCAGCATGAGCATATGATCCAGCTGTTCCCCTTGCATCTTCATTATGGCACTAAGCCCAATGAATTCCTGTTATCACAGATCAGCCAATTGGCATCGAATTATCCCCCGCAAATGGGCGTTCCCCTCGCCAGCCCCGCTCATGTTGCGCCCGATGTGGCCAGCCACCACATAAACTCTTCTCTGGTGGCCCAGGTTCCCGTGTCCGAGTTCCTGATGTATTCCATGATGCAGCCGGATTTGAGTGCTATGCATGGCATGATATCTGGCCAAGAGGTCTTCTCGGGCAACGTTCCAAGCAAAGGGTCAGTGGTAGTTCCCGATCGGGCTTCCTGCCCGCAGCCCGCATCCGTGCCGATCTCGGTGCCCGTGTCCACCACTCCCAATTCTAGAAAGAGGCCTCGCTCAGAAACCGGGCTTGACCTGGAATTGTCTTTGCTTGCTGCTGCTAATCACATCTCGGCGTCCTCTCTTGAGGACATAGCGGAGAAAGTCAAGTTGCTCGACTCAGGCGATGCTGTGATCCTGAATGACCTCATCTGTGCCACCCTTTCATCGTTGAAACAGGGGAAATCCGATAAACACCACCAAGCTTTGGCTCTTTCGTGGATCCAGAAGTCTTGCGAAGCTTCGGGTGCCGCAGTGGTACCGAGGAACAGGTTCTACGCCCGCTACGTTCAAATGTGTGCCTGTCACAATATCAACCCACTATGTTCGGGGCTTTTTTTTCGCCTCCTTCGTTTGCTCTTTCCGAGTATGAAAACCCGCCGGCTTGGGCTGAGGGGCCGCTCCAAGTACCACTTCTGCGGCGTCAAGTTGCTCGGAGAGCTATCTGTGCCGGGCTCCCCCGTATCCACCTACTCCTCAGTGGGCGTGGACTCCCCACAGTCCCTCAACTGCAACACAAACCCCCGCGAGGAGAGTCCCATGGTGAACCGCATGCTCCAGACGCCGGTGAGTCTGACACAAGTGACCGACCGGTTTCAGGTGAATGACCTTGCCTTCCTTTCGCATATCCACGTGATGGTGGAACATTCAATTGGGCAAGAAACCATGAGCCGCCCGTTGAACTTGCCCTCGATGAGCTCGTATCTTCCTAAGGATTTCGACATCGACAACGATTTGGCTGACACCTTACACTCGTTGTACAAAATCTACTGCACCACCTTGTTTGAACTGGTGCGCTATTTGCAGGTCGACCGGCTCTTTGGTGCCTTGTCGCCTTCTCCAGCGCTATTGGCGACTCCAATATTCAAGATATTGGTGGATCCGAATATCCTTGAATGGGTGTACACATGCGACACGGCCATGTACGGGGCAATGTTGAAAATGCTTGCTCGCTTGCACTTGCTGAATGTACCGGCCGAAATCATGACGCCCCTCCAAGAGCTAACCGCGCTGTTTATGGAGAAGTTGTCTGTATGTCTCAACAGCAAGTACCCGAAGGCATTCGTGGAGATGAAACTTAAACTTGCACGCCGCTTCGTGCAGCTTTTGAAGCGGCTCTTGCAATGCATTAAAACTGGCAGCCGGTTGTCCACAATCTTGGGCGACGTTCAGGAAAAAGACGCCATGATAGGCGATTGGAACCGCATAGACTTCCTGGGCGTATTGCTGAGCATGATCACTTGTGCAGACGTCAACTTGGACGCTTTGTTGGAGTTGTTGGTGGACAAGGTGCCGCAGTTGTTGGAAGACTCGACATGCACCTTGGCGACGTGCTCCAAATTTGTGATTGACATTCCGGCCATGTTTCCAAAAGTCAGCCCGTGGCTTTTTTCACTCCTTCTGTCAAACTTGCTCACCACCTGTCTCCGAGAAATGAGCTCTCAGGGCGCAAAATCGTTTGACTCGTGGTGGAACTTGCGCTGCTGGGTTGACGAGTACATCCTTTGGAGTTTCGAGCTAGGCGGCTTCTTCAGAGAAGAATATCATCGCTGGTCGTACTCCGCCTCCTCCAAGGATATGAACCTGGAGCTTTTGTTGATGCACGATATCAGCGCCAACACAGATGCTCACTCTAATAGTTTTGTGGACTTGTTGGATGACTTGAGTGGTGATAAAGATTGGTTCTAGCAATCTAGCATATCAACAGAAAGGGTTAGAAGCGACATGTGAGCGGTCTCATGCAGAGGCCTAAGGCGGTCTCATGCAGAGGAAGGAGCGGTATCGGTCAGGACGGCAAATGCTTGGACATGTGACTGACCGTCCTTGATAATCGTGGTCACACTGGCCGCAGTGGGTGGTTCATCACTTCTGCATTCCTACGCTGTTTCATTGTTTGCGTAGCAGCAGTGTACATGTACCTACTCAAATCTGCCTGCACAGTCGGAATTCATGGCTTCCTTCAGGAGTCTGAAAAGTCAGGTTGTGTCTTGTGGCTTGGCAGGAGGGCTGATCTTGGCTTGACAGGAGGGCTGATCTTGGCTTGGCAGGAGGGCTGATCTTGGCTTGTGACCAGTCAGAGATGAGGACCACCTTACATTCCTAGGCTGTCTGTCCATATCTGCGTATGCAGAATCTGACCAACACTGGGTCAAGGGTCAAAAAAAAGTCAATTTCTTTAGACTATCCATATCAGCATGTCCTCTGCCCAGGTTTGGGCAGTCAAGACCAGTCTGCCCATTTTTTGCTAAGTACCTGTTGTGGCGGGCTGTCAGTGTGGCAATATCCGCTACCCAACTCATTATGTGATGTTCTGCCCCGCTACCCAACTCATTATATGATGTTCTGCCCCGCTACCCAACTCATTATATGATGTTCTGCCCCGCTACCCAACTCATTATATGATGTTCTGCCCCGCAATTCACCTATACCTGCCATATCTGCCCATTCCCTCCCAGGTGCAGGCTTTATACATCATTCAAAGCAACACAAACCGCCCCCTTGTGATGGCCGTTATAATGACGCACGGTTTCACTATTGGATAAATCCCACAACCTCACGTAATGGTCGGAGCATGCCGTCACCAAGTATGCGCTGTCCGCACTAAAAGCACAGTCCCACACCCAGCGCTGGTGCCCCTGGAGGGTGGTTTCTAGCGCAAAGTTCTCATCGGTCAGCCAGATGCGAGCCGTGTGGTCGGCCAGGCACGTGGCCAAGTGTTTCATATCCGTCAGCAACACCACCCGCGTGATGTACTTCAGGTGCGACCGGAACTTGGTGGCCGGCGTGAGCGACGTGATGTCCTTCTGGTTTTGCATCTTCCACACGTAGCAGTTGCCCTTGTTGTTGCCGGCCACAAGCATGCTGCCGTCGCTGGCCACGGATAACGAGTTGATGGGCACATCGTCTTCGGGGATCAAATGATGCGTGCACTGGTTTTCGCCCAAGTCCCAGATGCGGATGTTGCCGTCGTGGTCGCAACTAATCAACTCGCCCTGGTTCGGGTGGATCACCACCTCGTTGACCGGGCAGTAGTGCTTGTAGTTTCGCTGCACCGACGGCAGCCGCACGTCCCACACCTTGACGGTGCCGTCTTCCAGCGAAGACACCATCCACCTGTTCTCCGCCTGGAAGGCGATCAGCGTGACGTTGCCGCTGTGGCCTTCGAAAGTCATCACGGGGCTCAGATTGGCGCTGGAGCTGCCACTGCCCCCTGTACTGCCGTTTGCCGCCGGCGCCGCCGCCGATGTGTTTCCCGAGTTTCCTGTTTGCCTTATATCGTATAATCGGACGTAGAGATTGCCTGCCGCCGCCAAGAAACGCTTATCGGAGGTGATTTCAAGGCGGTTCACTTGCGAATCGGTGTGCTGGATTGTGCGAGAACACACCCCTGTGAGGGCGTCCCAGAACCGGATGGTGTGGTCGAAACCAGCCGAGGCGAGAATGACCGACATGTATGCCTTGGATGTACTTCTAGCGTTGCTGGCGGTGCCTGTGGATGGTGAGGTTAGTGACAGGGAGGGCTATGTAGAGGCGGCGCCGTTAAGGCATGCCGCGCGCCTGCACATAAGCGTCTACGCTTTGTAGGGACGGTGACACTGTCACGTTGAGCTTCTATTTACTGGTGCTGCGTCAGTGAAGGTCCGGATCTATTATGAATGTGGTTGAACAGTGAAAGTTCGGGGCCTGACTGCGATCCGGCAAAGCCGTGGCTAGCTAAGGGGTCAATTGAGGTCAATTGGTCATTGGAGGTCAAATGGAGGTCAATTGGTCAATTGGTGGTCAATTGGTCAATTGGTCAATTGGTGGTCAATTGGTCAATTGGTCAATTGGTGGTCAATTGGTCAATTGGTCAATTGGTGGTCAATAGGTCAATAGGTCAATTGGTGGTCAATAGGTCAATAGGTCAATTGGAGGTCACTTGGAGGTCACTTGAAACTGGCCACTTGTAAGTGAATATTGAAGTGGTCAATTGGCAACGGCCAATTCTGATTGTTTCAGCTTTATCAGGGGCGCAGTCAACAACTAAACAGGTCAAATTTGCTGACGCCGTCCATACTGCAGACATTGCAGTGACCAGCTTGGCTCGGCCATCTGCCGGTAGTCAGTTGGTGCAGGCGGGCTTCACTGGGACTCAGTAGGTATAGCTGGTAGAGTTCAAAGGTCCTGCAGCAGGAACACCTAGAAAGCGCTTTGTATGGCCTCCTTCTGCGCAGGCGTCAAATGCACTGGGAAGTCGACTTTATACGACACCACAAGGTCTCCGAAGCGGCCTGGCTCCTTCGAAATGGGCATTCCCAAGTTGGGGTATCTGTTTGTGGACGTCGGCTGCAAAGGGGTGGACCGCGAAATGTTGATCTTCCGGCCGCTCAACGTAAGCACCTCCTTTTCAAACCCAAGCAATGCCTCCTTGAACGATACCGGCACGGTCGCAATGAGATCATTACCGTCACGTTTGAAGACGGCATGTGGCTTCTCCTCGATCATGAACTGCACCGTTTGGCGGGCGTCACATTCCTGCTGGTAATCGCCCTCGTTGGCAAAGTTGATCTTGGTGCCCGCCTTCCACCCAGGCTTGATTTTCACCTCCAACACCTTGCTTTCTTTGCTTCCGTTGGCGCTCTTGCGGTTCAACTTCATCTTCTTGGTGGCTCCACTGTAGAGGTCCTCCAACGATACCGGCAATGTCATGGTGACGGTGTCCGGCTCCGGCCGGCTGTGCCTGTGGCCCCCGCCTGCTCCGAACCCGCCGGGCATTCCACCTCCGCCGAATCGAGACCCTCCCAGGCCGCCAAACCCGCCTTGTCCGCCGAACCCGCCGCCAAACCCGCCGAATGATCCTCCGTCCATGCCGAACCCGCCCATTTGCGAGAAGATGTTGAATGCATCGGCCAGGGAAAACGAGTCGCCGCCGCCGGTGCTAAAGTTGAACCGAGGGCCTCCTGGGCCGCCGCCGCCGCCAGCCCCGGCAAATGGGTTTTCTCCGCCGGCTGGCGCATTTCCCCGTGCTGCCTCCAAGCCGTAATCGTCATATACCTGTCTTTTGTCTGCGTTGGACAAAATGTCGAATGCCTCTGAAATTTCCTTGAACTTTTCCGTGTCACCCGTGGGCTTGTCTGGGTGGTACTTGAGGGCGGCTTTTCTGTAGGCCTTCTTTAAATCGCTTTCACCCGCGGAGGGGGCAACCCCCAATAAATCATAGAGTTTCGTCTCTTTTACCATGGTGACTGAATATGGCGTAGTGTTTGCTTCGGCTCCTCTGGATATAAGAGTGCTTACTTGCTGCAGTGCGCACTTCCGGTACCTTCTGGAACGTTCCGTCCTGCACACAGTCGGACTCTTCTGCTCTACTGGGCCTAACACCTCCACCGCCACTTGCATTTGGGCTCTTGTAGTATACTTAGCCGACGATGGCGCTCACGCAGAGCTTGCGGTGCTTCTATCGGTTTCCCGGTACGAAGCCCTGTTCATCATGGCCCATTAGGGCCCATCAAGGCCTCTATGCAGGCCTGTGCAAAGTGACTGCCTTGTTGGGCACCAAGGGCACCGGGCATCCAGGTGTACTCTTGAGCTTATTACGGCATTGGCAAGTGATGATGGAATGTGCTACTTTGTGTGAGTAGATAGGGGTGTCCGGTCACGTGACGCCGCCGCTTCGGGCCAATGCGGCAGTGCTACAACATTTCCCATTCGGTATTTCCGGTAGGCCTTGGTTTTTGAGTACACGAAGTCGAAGAGTACTGGTTGGGTAAGCGCATCAGGAGAAGCGCTGCCAAGATGCAAGCGGGTGCGTGTTCATGAAAGTCCAGCTCCGGACTCCGGCTCAATTAGGGCTGACTAGCAAAGTTGACCAAAGTTAATCGCTGACCAAATTAATCGCTGACCAAATTAATCGCTGACCAAATTAATCGCTGACCAAATTAATCGCTGACCAAATTAATCGCTGACCAAATTAATCGCTGACCAAATTAATCGCTGACCAAATTAATCGCTGACCAAATTAATCGCTGACCAAATTAATCGCTGACCAAATTAATCGCTGACCAAATTAATCGCTGACCAAATTAATCGCTGACCAAATTAATCGCTGACCAAATTAATCGCTGACCAAATTAATCGCTGACCAAATTAATCGCTGACCAAATTAATCGCTGACCAAATTAATCGCTGACCAAATTAATCGCTGACCAAATTAATCGCTGACCAAATTAATCGCTGACCAAATTAATCGCTGACCAAATTAATCGCTGACCAAATTAATCGCTGACCAAATTAATCGCTGACCAAATTAATCGCTGACCAAATTAATCGCTGACCAAATTAATCGCTGACCAAATTAATCGCTGACCAAATTAATCGCTGACCAAATTAATCGCTGACCAAATTAATCGCTGACCAAATTAATCGCTGACCAAATTAATCGCTGACCAAATTAATCGCTGACCAAATTAATCGCTGACCAAATTAATCGCTGACCAAATTAATCGCTGACCAAATTAATCGCTGACCAAATTAATCGCTGACCAAATTAATCGCTGACCAAATTAATCGCTGACCAAAGTAATCGCTGACCAAATTAATCGCTGACCAAAGTAATCGCTGACCAAATTAATTGCTGACCAAAGCTAATCGCTGACCAAATTAATTGCTGACCAAAGCTAATTGCTGACCAAAGCTAATCGGCCTTTCTGGCCTGCTTCTTCAAGGCACGCACGCGAATGCTCTTGTGCATGTTGAAGTTGAGCTTATTGACAATTTTGGAGTAGACACCCACCGAGTTTTCGATAAAAAAATGCATCAAAGCATGAGACCAGAAAGGAGTGCATGTGGCGAAGCGTTCCTGGGCCCCGCCTCTTCTACCAACGCTGTTCAACGTGGCCTTGACAAACAGCTTGGGGTTGGGGATCGTGGCACTGGTCCTTCTAATCTTTGACATGGCCGATGTCACGAGGTATGACACCACCAACTCGACGTCGATTCCCTGAGGCTTCAATTCTCCTGCCAAGGAGGCAGACCATTGCTGCAAAAAGGCCTTGGATCCTGAGTACGTTGCCAAGTAAGGCGTAGGAATCAACCCTCCAAAAGATCCCATCGACAAGACCAAGCCTCGGGTGGTTTTCTTCTCTGCAGCCACAGTTTTTGCAATAACCGGCACCACGGCCTGGGTGATTTTCAACGTCACGAGATTGTTGATCGTGACAATGTCTGTCAATTCTTTGGCGTCTGTCTCCAAGAATGGCACCGGGATGCTGTGCGATTGGCCCACATTGTTGACGAGAACGGTTACAGGCAAGGACTCGATCTCAGACTTGATGAGCAGGTAGTTTGCTTCGTCGTCGACCGACGCGTCAAAGGCAATCACCTTTGTGTGCACCTTGTATTTGGCCTCGATTTCTGCGGCAATGGCCTCCAACTTGGATACAGTGCGAGACACCAACACCACGTTGAAGCCCTTGCCGGCCAATTGGTAGGCGTATTCCTTTCCAATTCCGTCGGAGGCGCCCGTGACAAAGGCCCATTTTCCTGTTTTGGCCCCGTACTTGGCGTAGTTGGTTGGGGGAGCCAAGAACAAGTCGTAGATGAGCGAGCTGACCGATAACGAGGCGATGGTCAATTTGTAGATGCCCGTGAGAAGAGCCACGTACAATAAGGTCTGTAGTACAGCGGACTCCGTGATTGCCTTGATGATTTGCGACATGATGTGGTGGTCGAAAGCTTGCGAGAGTTAAAGCTGGAGAGGGTTGAAAGCTGGGTTGAAAGCTTGCGAGGGTTGAAAGCTGGGTTGAAAGCTTGCGAGGGTTGAAAGCTGGCGAGGGTGAGAAACACCGCGGAAGAGCGCGCCTGTGTGCAGGACGCCCGGCTTCAGGTAGGAGCATGGGATTTCACAAGTAGCTGAACTCGTCCACTTTCTCTGCGCACATGTCAGAATTGAGCGAGTCTCTACTAGCGTATATCTCTAGCAAAGACACCGCATTGCCAAGCCGTAAGCGCTCCTCCTGGAGTCTTGCAATGTCCTCATTGATCCTGGTGATTTCTTTGTAGGTGGCCTCCACTCTGCCTGCAGTTCTGCCGTCGCCCAACTTCAAGATGCTGACCCAAGGATTCGTGTATGCCGACACGTTTTTGCTTCTGTCCGAGCCTGCGGGGGAGCTGAGTTTTCTGGCCGAGTCGGGGCGACTGTCTTGCCTAGGTTCTTCTTTTTCGGCCCGATCACTTCTATCTTTGTCGTAGGGAGATGACTCATTCCTTGAGATGTTTTCTTCCTGTCGGTCTCGGTACGGACCGGACTCATTTTTGTCGTAATTGAGGCGAGCACGGTCCCTCTCAAGTCTGTCGCCTTTAGCGTCGTCCCTTCTGTCGTCCCTTCTGTCGTCCCTTCTGTCGTCCCTTCTGTCGTCCCTTCTGTCGTCCCTTCTGTCCCTTGAATCACCCCTTCGATTATCTCTCCTTTCGTCGAACCTCTCCGGCACATCCCTAGCTTCATCGCTTCTATCTCGGAACTTCTGGTACTCGTCTCTCAGGGCATGATCGTAAAAATCCCTTTCCCTCTTTGCGTAGCTTCTGTCAGCACGAAACCCTCCACGACCTCGGTACGATGAGTTGTAGTGGTCGCCGGGCTTGGTCCCTCTATACCCGCCTCGGCCACGGTAACCGCCTCTATAAGACGATTCTCTGCGGTCAAACGGAGGACCGTGGCTGTTGCCCCTGTAGGGGTACTCATTGTGGCTCATGAAGTAGCGGTGTAGCTGGTTCGTTGTGTGCGAACCCGCGATGTACAGAGTGAGCATCGCTGCGAGCGCTCAGAGAGGGAAATACCTAGGCTTGTCCTTAATAAATAGTGGACAGTTGACCAGTCTAGACTTTTTTACCTTAGTCCATAATCGGTATTGCCGCCATAGGACTTTTGGAACGTGCTTCGGAAGGTGTTCTCGGTCGCGTGCTATTGATCACGTGCTGCTGCTAGACCCGGACGCGCTCTTCGACTCGTGCTTAGACTCGTGCTTAGACTCGCTCTTGGACTCGCTTAGACTCGCGCTCCTGGAAACTCTTGAGGTAAGTTCCTTTTCATACTGATGATTGGGTTTTCCGGCCTTAGTGTTCTTGGATAAACAAGTGCTTAGAGGAGAGGTATTCGTTAATGATTCCTAAAACAAGGGGGATATAAAGATAGAAAACTGGCCAAGGCCGGATTTGCGGTTGGCTGATAGCCGGTTTCACTTGTGTATTCATGGGCAGCGCACTACCCATGGTGGGTCGGACACTTCGGCTCGCACAAAGTCCTGAAGGGCACCAGAAAATCGTCACTGCCACAGCAACGCCCCGTACGAGCATCCATTCCTGTATGTATGATATTCTAAAAATAAGGCATGAAGTTGCCCATTTAGGTATTTTTCGGCGGCTCTTCGGCCGGGACTTGTACGGAAGCGGCGGTTGCAGCACCCAGGCCAGTGCATCCGCCCCCACCAGGCCAGTGCATCGCAGCACACATCATTACCATTCCAAAGCGGGAAAAAACCCAAACACTTGCTTCGCAGCCCATGGCACACATGTGCAAATCCCATTCACAATCCCACCCACCATGTCCCGATTGCATGCGCTAAGCGACTTGGCGGTGTTCAACCTGCTATGGCTCGATTACGACCCGCTTTCTCCGCTTCTACCCCAGCTACTAGCCTCGCTCTACTCGCTTGAGCAACAACTCCTGCTAGAGGCCGGATTCTTGGCCAACGACCACATCATCCGGGCCAACCTCCGCAACATGGCCGTGCTGAACCACAAAGAGCTCCTGGTCAGTCTGTACCGGCACCACTTGTTGTCTGTGCTCGAGGGCGTCAAGGTTCTCGACCCGCTGTCGGAGTGCATCTACGGAGACTTCTCGGACCACTTTGATCTTTATAAGGACAACCTCGACACCATGTACCGGAAGACGCGAAGCCCATCGGGGTTCCGGTTTGAAAGCATTGGCTCCGAGATGGCCAGCTTGGAAACGTTTGGTGCGGTTAGCCCAGTCCACGACTTGGACGTGGACTTGGACGTGGACTCGGTCGTGGACTCGGTCGTGGACTCGGACGCGGACCCGGTGGATTTGGGCGTGGACCCGGTGGATTTGGGCGTGGACCCGGTGGACTCGGGCGTGGGCTCGGTGGACTCGGTGGACTCGGTGGACTCGGTGGACCCGGTGGACCCGGTGGACCCGGTGGACCCGGTGGACTCGGTCGTGGAAAAAAACCCATCCCTAACCAGCTCGCAGGGCGCAGGCGATCTCTCTTCACGCAAGTTCGAGCTCCACGAAATGCTCAACCGGATCCAGAACTGCCACCAGAACATAAGCTCAGCATTCGTTGACATTGATGATAAACTAAAGACGCTCAAGTCCCAGAATTGCTCCGACTTGCAGTTTTTGGACAAGCTTACCGCGCAAAACGCTTTGATGTACGAGAGGACCCACGACATGCGCTCGGAGATCTCCGACATCTATACCGAGCTCAGGAATATGAGGCCTTCAGCGCCTGATCCTGCGGGACCCGTTTACGTGGCCACGCCGCCTCGCCAGGTTCCCCTTGACTCCTCGTTCTTGGAGCGTGCTCAGGAGATGGATCATGCCTGCACTTTGCTTGGCCCATTGCAAACTATGATAGAACATTCCAAAGACAATGCAGCTTGCGAAGGCTCGAGAGACTTCGCTGGAACCCTGGACCTCGCTGGAACCCTGGACCGCCAAAACCTAGACTTTGCTGGTCAAAACGAACCTTCTTACAGACCCCAGCAAATGCTCAACGGCTCCAAAGACCCTTCTACTGTGCCCAAACATACCCCCTTGGTGGCATTACTCTTTACAAACACACTACGAACGCCATTTCTTATCATCACGATGATGTCCATCTTGGCGGTCTGCGTGCAGGAATACAATAAAACAGGCTAGGCGCCGGGCGTCTACCCCATATTCACCGATCTTGTAAAGGTAGTCTAACCCATATTCACTGATGTTGTAAAGGTAGTCTAACCCATATTCACCGATCTTGTATAGGTAGTCTAACCCATATTCACCGATCTTGTATAGGTAGTCTAACCCATATTCACCGATCTTGTATAGGCAGTCTAACCCATATTCACCGATCTTGTATAGGTAGTCTAACCCATATTCACCGATCTTGTAAAGGTATCCACGGCCTCCTCGCTATCCTCCTGGAAGTAGGGATGGATGAGGGCGCGCTTGGCGCTGATGCGGTTGCTGGGGTCGTAGGTCAACATCTGCTCTAATAGATTGATGCCGTCCCGATCCAACGTAGGCACGTGGTTGGCCAAGTTGCTCTTTTCCCACTTGGGCCACGTGAGCTTAAAGTCAGGCAAGTAGGTCACGTCCGGCCACACCTCCTCGTTGGGCGTGCCCAAGATGCGGAAGATGCGGAAGATCTCGTCAATCTCCGAGTCGCCCGGGAACAACGGCTTCCTGTTGCACATCTCGGCAAAGATGCACCCCACCGACCACATGTCCACGCCCGTGGAGTACTGCTTGCCGCCCAAGAGAATCTCCGGCGACCGGTACCATAGGGTCACCACCTCGTGCGTGTACGCGCGTAACGGCACTCCAAAGGCGCGTGCCAAGCCAAAGTCCGCCAACTTCAAATTGCCCTCCTTGTCGATGAGGAGATTCTGCGGCTTCAAATCTCGGTGCAACACCCGGTGCGAGTGGCAGTACTTGATGCCCTTGACGAGCTGGTGCATGGATCTCTTGACCATGGATGGCTCCAACCCGACGCCCTGGGGGATGGACTCCATGTACTTCTTCAAGTCCAAGTCCAAAAACTCGAAAACAAGGTATAGTTTATGCGAGTCCGAGTGGATGATGTCGTAGAGCCGCACGATGTTGTCGTCCTTCATTTCCTTCAAGAGCGAGATCTCCCGGATTGCCGTGGACGGCACGCCCTCGTCCTCGGACTCCAACCGGATTTTCTTGAGCGCCACCACCCGGTTGTTGTACCGCGTGTCTAGCGCCTTGTACACCACTCCATAGGTGCCTGGGGTTAGTAAACATGTCGGGGATCTTGAGGGGATGATACTAACCTTCTCCGATCTTTTCCTGCCTGTGGAAGTCTGAAAGTTCCACCATCCTTAGGGCTGTAGCTGTAGGGCTGTAGCTGTAGGGCTGTAGTTGTAGGGCTGTGGTTGTAGGGCTGTAGTTGTAGGGCTGTAGCTGTAGCGCTGTAGGTGTAGCACTGTAGTCTGTAGTCTGTAGTCTGTAGTCTGTAGTCTGTAGTCTGTAGTCTGTAACGCTGTAGTTCTGTAGGGCTATAGATCCAAAATACCCGTACTAGTTGGTCTGGCTGGTATATCCGTAGCTAATGTGTTGGCGCCTTCTGCCCTGAGATGACCTGCGCTTTGTTTTGTTGTGCCTTGTGAAGCAGGGAGCCTTGGACCTTGCGCGTCGCCGCGGACTGCATATAGCCGGATTTCTTTCTCTAACATGGGCGCACCACTGCACGTCTGCGGCACGTGCTTCGTCTCTGGTTCCTCTGGCCTACTCTCTTGTTGTCATATCTCATTGCTACTACAGCCTGGTGCCTAAGCCGCTGCGCCAGCCTTTTCTCCGGCTGAGCCTGGGGCATCTCCGCCGTTGCAGCACACAATCTCCCTGCCCCACTCGCTGCTCAAGATCTGCTTGCCGGTGATTCTGCGCTCGGGGATCGGGTCCAAAATCAGATAGATGACGTTTCTGCACCGCGCCCGTTTGAGCGACTCGATGGGCTCGTACCCGGTGGCGTCCTTTCTCTTGACGAGGTACTCCTCGAAAAACTCATCCTTCTTGGGGTTGGCCAACTTCCATAGCTGCCGGCCCGTGCGCATGGCCATGTAAATGACGCCGCACGACCAGATGTCCAAGCATCTCGGGTCAAACTGCTCTTGCGTGAACTCCTCCGGCGCAATGTACGGACTGGACCCGCAGATGCCATCGCTGTAGTGGATGTCGTCCTCCCACGCCATTTTGAAGCACTCGCCGTTGCCGAAATCGGTAATCTTCAACGTGCCCTGCTGCGTGAGAAGCAAGTTCTCGGGCTTGAGGTCCCGGTGCGCCACGCCCATCTCGTGCATGTAGTTCACTCCACGGATAAGCTGCTTGAAGAAGCAGTCTGCCTCGGCGTACTCCAACTTGCCTGCAGCGATGATCAAGGTGTAAAGGTCTCCTCCAGAGCAAAATTCCATCACTTCGCAGTAGTCGCCCTTGGCATCTTTGAGCAAATCGAGCGTGTCGATTATGTTGGTGTGCTTCAATGAAGAAGAAATGCAAAACTCCGATGTCAAGCGTCGCGAGTATTTCTTTTCCGTCTCGGAAGGTCGCCGCTTGAACTCCTTGACTGCGTAGAGGATCTCGTCCTGGCCTGACGCCGACAATGCTCCTTTCTTGTGGGAGATTCTCACCACGCCAAAGGAGCCGCGCCCAATCACCTCCTGGCACCGCCCGTACTTCTCCACGAACGACCGGCAGTCCTGGGTGGGTGCATTTTCCTCGCCCTGCGCGTGGTACGGCGACGTGTTGTTTTTGACCTGGCTGACCAAGCCGGCGAAAAGCGTCGGCGGCTTTTCCTTCTCGGCGTTCTTCCCATTGCGGTCGCTCTTGTCTTTCTTGTCACTTTTGTCGTTTTTGGACTGGAGGATGTTGGGCACAGCAGAAACTGCCTCGTCCCGGAGTCTTTTAGCGCCTAGAAGGTCTTTCAACATATTGCTGAGCTTCTCCTGCCTTTTGGCTGCTCTTAGATTGTGCTCGTGTGAGCCATCCTCGAACATCTTGAACCGCGGCTTTTGCAGCAACGAGGCATTGTTGGATGCAAGCCCTGGAAGGTGAGTGCTGGAGACGGACGGAGAGAGGTTCCCGGGAGATGCATGGCCAGAGACTTTTCTTTCCGAGGATGTGCGAGAGGCATTTGATTTTAGCTTGGAAGGTGCAGTGGCGGGACCGTTTTTCCGGGGGAAACCATTCAAAGACGACAGTCTTGAGACCGAAGGCGACCTCCCGTCTGCAGTCACGGCAGGTGGAGCAGGCATACTGGAGAGATCCATGGAAGCCATGGACTGGGACGGAGACACCGCGTTGGGCAATTTTGGAGATGCCGTGGCCGAGCGGTCGTTCGGAAGCGGCGAAAGCACGTCTTCAGATTGGCCCAGTTTGGACTGCACAGTCGAAGCGGGCAGTTTTGTTCGAGCGGCTCTCAGAGGCGGTCTGGATTCCGCATCATTGGCGGGCTGGGGCGAGTCTAAGTTGACGCTAGCCACCGAGGTTTTAGACTCATTGGGGAGCGCGGCAAGGTTGGTGGAAGACACGCCAAAGATTCTTCCGATTCTAGACAAGGTTTTTTTGGGCTTTGGTTCTGACATTGCTCAAAGTCCGCAAGAAGAAGCTGGGTATGCAGCCGCCTGAAGTGTGGCCAAAATAGATTAGTCAGTCCAGGTGACTCACGAGCAAATAAGCCAGGGTGTTCAGCACGGATTCGCTGGCCACTTAGCTGCTAAGGTCAGCAATAACTAGCGACGGTTGTTCTAGCCAAGAATAAGGGATGGACACCAACGGCGGCACCAACAATTCTGACTAATCGACCTATGGGGCTATGCGACCAAGAGGACTATCGACTAAACGGACCGTCCAGTCACTATTTCGAGACCAATCAGGGAATCCCAGGGGGAGAGCTCAATGAACACACACGTGCTTATCAGGCGGAAAGCGACACTGGAGAAATCGGGCAGAACTGGGGCGATAAAAGATGACCAGGTGGAAAGCACTTCTCTGGAGGTTTTCGCGGAATTTCAGGCTTTTTTCTGGCCCTTTGCTGGCACGTTTCTGACGCATTTTGGCGGAAAAAGCGGCCACACTAGGGGCGCTTTTCGGGCGCTCTTCTAGCACCTTCTGGCATTCTGCCGTTTCGCTGGGCACTGCTAGCCACTTGGTCGGTCCTTTTCTGGCACTCTGGGCCACTTTACAGCCATTTTGCCATCGATTTGCGGCCATTTATCTAGTGTTGCTCACTTTTTAAGGGGTAACTTTGAGGCCACTCATGGAGCGCCGGCAGCTTTGCAGAGGTTTCAAGGGCGAAATTCTGGCCGCCGTCTTGGGGCCACGACTTCCTCCATGGCGCCTACATATTTGGCAGATTTTTAACGACTCCTGAGTGGAGTCCACGTCGTGCGCTGGCGCACTTTGGTCGAGTCTCGGGGCCTTGATTATCCCGTGCTCTGGCATTATGCCTTCTTCCAATACTCTGGGCTCGAATAAAAGGCCTTTGCCTTGGGCTGCTTACTGCATACAGGCTCGGCTAAAACGAACACGCTTTGTTCTGTTCAGCCACTTGTTCAGCCGCTTTGTCTGTTCAGCCGCTTTTTCTGTTCAGCCGCTTTGTCTGTTCAGCCGCTTTGTCTGTTCAGCCGCTTTTTCTGTTCAGCCGCTTTTTCTGTTCAGCCGCTTTGTCTGTTCAGCCGCTTTGTCTGTTCAGCCGCTTTGTCCTTTCAGCCGCTTTGTCTGTTCAGCCGCTTTGTCTGTTCAGCCGCTTTGTCTGTTCAGCCGCTTTGTCTGTTCAGCCGCTTTGTCCTTTCAGCCGCTTTGTCTGTTCATGCCATGACGCTTTGTTCCTGCGCCACACCTGAAACGCCTCTTGATGCAACTGCTACGCCGACTCGCCTAAACATTAGTTATTCGGTGCAGAATAGCCAAGCTATGGATCATGCGCTGCCCTGTGCATCGCTCAATACAGGCCTATTGTGTTGACAAAGAATGCGCTGAATGGTTTTCCGCGTGCGTACTAGCACATCTAATCGTACGCTTGTTGACTAGAGAACGTTGCTGTGCAAACTGAATAGACTACGTTGTCCCATTTGAGCATATTCTGTATGCTAAATATTGCGGTGCTTCTAGCTGAAGTGCATCGAGCACACGGCTTCGACACCAGTCAAATTCGGAAAGGGCGGTGAATTATGAGGGTGTCTGAAGGTTTAAAAGTCCCCGAGAATCAAGCCATCCGGGCATCGCTTGTTGCGTTTTTGTGGCTGTCGCCGACGTTGTAATGACAAATGCACCGGGCTTCGAGCCGTGCACGATCCTGGATACTAGGTCTTGTGGGGAAAAGCTCGGTCTGTCTTTAGCGATACAGAAAGACATGAGCTGAAGCATAGAGCGTGGGTGTGCATTCCAACGTGTGTTCCAGTTCCAGTGCCAAGCTTTATCGAGCCATTATGAAGCCATCTCGGCGCCAAAAATAAACTGCCAGCTATTGTCTGATGAAACACGACTACATTCATCACGCGATCCCTAAGCCTAGGCGGGCTGCTCTTTTTGCTGGTGCCTGGGCACGAGGAGCGTGGCCTTGAGGTGTATAGTCGGACCGCGGAGTGTTCAGCTGGAACACTTGTCGGTTTTGACAGAGCTAGCCTGGTTCAAAGGAAACTTGAAGGATATGACTTTGATTCGCGAATCATCGATCTGGATGAAAGACCTGCAGCTTTGAGGAAAGAGTCTATTTTCGATAAGTACCGAATTCTTGATCCCGCTTGGCCGGCGCTGACACAATTTGATTGCGAAAATGTTGCAAGACAATCAGTTGCTTCAGGAGTTGTACGAGTATTCGCACTCTTTGGGGAGGGTGCCCTTGGTGGAGGTGAACGACGTGGCGGAACTCAAAACAGCTTTGGCACTTTGCCTAGAGGGCGATACTGCGGAACCACAATCATCGGTGCCAACAATCGTAACTTGGCAACTTTCCAAGTCGATCATAAGACCACAAGCTCTTTTGTTGAGGCCGCGAAAAACAGCCACAGAAAGGGCGAGGTGGGGTGTTGGCATTGTCGGGTATCTGTTCCGCTGAGGATGTGAGAAAACATAGATGATGTCGATGGGCTTTGCAAGAGAGGCCTACAAATGTTGAAAGTGTTTTACATACCAGAGGAGATGGAGAAGGGGGAGAAAATCAGCGAGATGGCACCGTTGTGTCGCTCAATTAGTTGAAGCTCTTACTGAAGTCTACAGTGGCGTCTTTATTTTTGTTTGTCTTTTTTGTCTATTTGTTTCGGTCTATCCTGTGTGTCTTTGTCTCTGATTTAGCATCCATACAGCAAGGCTTGTTAGCTGGTTTAGGTCCTCAAGTCGAAGTAAGCACCCCTCTTCGTGTCAAGTCTGTGGCGCTTTTTAAAGTGCCGTAAGTAGTTGGACATGGGCTTCTTCTCCAGGGCTGAGGACCAGCTCCCCATCTCCACCACCTCAAAGCAGGCAGGGCAAACAACCCCTTCGTGGAACCTGATGCGGGGCGGGGTCTTCCACGTGGCTGACGGCTTCTTAGATCCCCGGTATTTCCCGCTAAACAATGGATTAGGGGCCAAGAAGTGGTCAGGATAGATGCCGTGTGAGAGGCTCATGTGTTGCGAGTAGCACGAATTCTTCAAGTCATAGAAGTCAATTTCCTCGCAATAGGCGCACAAGGCGCTCCGGGTCTCCATTTGGGGCTGGCCTGTTTCGGCGTCCAACTCCACCCGCGTGAATTCTTGTTGGTAAGGGTGAGCGGAATCGAAGCCCGGGTTCTTTTCGTAGCAAACGTTCTTGTGGAGCCCTTGCAATTTGGCCAAAGTGTCTCTTTGATACCTGCTTCTTTTGATGTGGCACTCGCCTGATCCATGAAGACTGACTAGCTGTTTCTTGTGAAGCTTGCCGTCTCTGCATAGCCCCACGGCGTAGTTCTCCAAGATTGGAAGGTCAATGGTCTTGTGAGGAACCTTGACTGCATCGTAGTTCAAGGCTAACTTTCCCTTTGTCTGCCGCTTGGCTTTTGGAACAACTGCTATAGCGGCTGGGTTGTTGGGTTGCACAGTCGTGCTCAGACTCAGCGACGCCGAGGCTGCCTGCTTCGCTGCTTTGGAGATCAAGCCTTTTGCTTGAGTAGCGCCTGCTGTTGGCCTAGGGCCTGCTGTTGGCCTAGGGCCTGCTGTTGGCCTAGGGCCTGCTGTTGGCCTAGGTTTAGCCACTCGAGTGGCTACTGAGTGTCTTGGGACTGGGCGAGGTGGTCTTCTTCCCCTAGCTGGTTTCTTGGAGCGTACCACTATACTCCTCTCTCTTGGGCCAAGATTGTCCCCCAAAAAGGCGGCTTTAGCGTGCGGTTCGGCTTGCGGTTCGGCTTGTAGTGGATGCGTAAGCTCTACTTCTCCAGCAAACGGTTGCAACTCTTGAATTTGAGAGTCCTCCACCAGAGGAGCTTGTGCTTCTGACATCTCGAAGCTCAGACTCTGATCGTCTGGCTGCAGCGATTCACTTTTGGTAGATATGGCCTGAAGTTCCAAGTAGTCAGTGCTAGTAAGTTTTGGTACTGGCTCAACTGGTTGGGACTCTTTGCTCCTGTGGTTGCGTAAGCTGGCATTGAAGCCATCGCTCAATTCGCTGGCGGCGAAATAATCCAGCCAAGTTTGAAGTGGAGCACTTCGGTTCGGATTGAAGATTTGGGCACTAATACCAGGACGAAGGTCGCAATGGCTGCGGTACGAGACTCGGTCCAGTCGGGGTATTTCACCGAAAAGTTCAGGTAGTTCAAGTTCTGGTAGTTCAAAAAGTTCAGGCAGTTCAAAAAGTTCAGGCAGTTCAAAAAGTTCAGGCAGTTCAAAAAGTTCAGGCAGTTCAAGTTCGAACCCCAAGGCTGGATAGAGGCCATCTCTGGAAGGTTGGAGGAGGCTCGGGCCTGGAAGAGCAAGTTGATGGTCTCCAAAGTTTCCCCCGAGGCAACTATCCATAAGAATGGTACCTTGCATGCTATCAAGCTGAGAGGACAATGAATGCATTGCCGAATTAGGCTGAGTCGACCAATCAATGGTTGAAAAGTTGGTCCGAATGGGCCTTGTCTCCTGGTATCGCCAGTTGCACGTATTGCTGTCCAACTGCTGGTGGTTTTGGGGAGGAACCACTTCGTAACGTTCATGGTAAGCAAGCGCGGGAGGGTAACAATCGGACGCCGATGCGGCCACTATATTTTCAGCCGAGAATGCCATTAATCCTGGTGGTTTCCCCCGATCTTTTTTGTTCCAGAAGTTCGGGCGCCCCAAAGGTCGCTCGGAAGGGCCAAGGGCGAAGCTTTGAGGAGGCTGATTCTGGAGCCGTGTTTGAAGAGGCTTTTTTGACTTTGTTGCATCATTAATATAGTTTTCCTGGGTGTAGGAAATTCCAAGGCCAGGAGATGGTCCATCTTCATAGCAAACTTCCCCACCAAAGTAGTCAAGTGCTGGAGGAGCGCCTGGGCCTTCTTGTTGGAAAATAGAAGAATTTGCTGGTTCTTTTCCACCAGAGTCAAGGGAAATACTCAAGCCTGTAGCGTCAGTGCAAACTGGTTCAGCTGGACGGGGGCCGTTGTCCGCAGCTTTGCCTGAATCCCGGTGAATAGGGTCATCGTCATGGTGATCTGAAAAGGCAGTATATATGACGGTGCCCACACTCGGAAGAAGGCAAGGCTCGAAACTTCGAGCCCTTTGCGGAATAGGTGCCCACAAGGTCGGAGGAGGTCCCCAGCGTGCTTTCCTGACTTTGGTGAGGACCTGAGAGAGAGACCCCTCGCCGGAGTCGAAGCGCGGCTGCAGACTCATTGGGTGCGAAAGATGCGCGCCCAAATAGGCACCTGCGTCGCAGTCTTTCACTGCCGTGCCTGAGGCTTCTGCGGCATTCGGCTCGCCATGGAAAGTTATTTGTGCCAAGTCCCAACGCTCATCCTCATAGCTGTCGGCCAACAAATTTCCGGGGATAAGTTCCCCTTCCACGGGCAAAAGCACTTGGCCATAATTATCGGTGCTTGCCGTGCACACCCGCGACGGGTCGCTCTCCACAAACAACTTGCCCGAGGCTTTTGTGGGCGAGCTCTGGTGGATCACTCCCTGATTGGATGCCTGATTTATTTCGTCAGCGAATTCGTCGTACCCATCATCAGTGCCCAAATTTGCCGCGTCGCAATAGTCTTCGTCGTCGGAGTTATTGCCATCGATCATTGGATGTCTTTCGGTCTCGTACAAGTCCGTGGCCAGTTTGTGTGGGGTTTCTGTGGCCAGTTTGTGTGGGGTTTCTGGAGCGGCCGAGTGTGGGGCCTCCCCAGGGCAAAACGCCACTTCCTCCTTCTCCTTAGTTTTGTTTTGTGCCGCCGCTGCAATTTCGGGGGCGGCGTCATGGCTAGCGTCAGTGGAAGGCAAAGGCAAGTTGCCGCAGGTCTCTCTTCCAGCCCCTCCCAATTTCAAAATCTCTTCGAAATTTTGCACCCTTTCCTGAACCGTTCCGGCTTTAAAAGCCGGTGCAGGAGGGCTGCAACTCGAATCGGGCTCTTGCCAAGGCAGCTCTGGAGCGAAACTCATTCCACGCGGCGCACCCTCTGCATCGCATTGGGCCGAAATCCCATGCAAAACTTCCATACCGTCACAAGAAAGAAGGTCCTTTTGAGAGGTTTTGAACTCGACGAACTGGTCCATTCCCTCTGCTCCTGCGCCGTCCACGATCATCGGGTCAAGACTCGACGTCAGGGAAAGGTCTAAAGTACCGGCTAAAGAGTTCATGTTGAAGGAACCTTCGGTCACTGTCGTCACCTCGCCAAGATTGCCGGGATCGTAGTCCCCCAGGAACACCGCTTCTTCAGGAGGTGTATCCCCGGAGGAGCCATGGTCCGTCACCATGTAGCCTGCGGGTTCCCCCGAGGAGCCATGGTCCGTCACCATGTGGCCTGCGGTATCCCCCGGTCCAGGAGGTGGGAGGTCAAGGCGATGGGGCGCCCCCAAAGGTTGGGGGGAGGACCCAGTAAGCACTTCTGGCCGATTCGAGGAATTGTCGACGGCAGAATCCGAGTTGAGGGTCTGGTCGACAAAGACACAGGGAGTCGTTGCTTGCATCGCAAAAGGAATCAAGAGATCAAAGGTGGTCTGAGATTCAAGTCAGTTTAAAAAGCTGAAAGTCTGAGAGTCTGAGCACTGAAAAGTCTGAGAGTCTGAGAAGTTGTCCGGGAACTTTAGGCAAGTCTATTCGAATTTAGAGTTGGAAAAGTTTGGTGGGGTCGAATATTCTGGGGGATTTGAGGAACTTATATACTTGAGCTTGTGAGTATGTGCATAGTTGAAAACCACGATTTTGTTATGTTTGAAACACAAAAGGGCTGTATTAGAGCAAAAGAAATCAAAATCTCAGACGGCCGATCTGAAAAGGCTTTTGAGATTTGTTATGCGCTGTATATCAGATTTGCGGGACCAGATACCGGCCAGATTTAAAAAGCTTCCGTACATGAAGCATGACATAACCGATGTATGACGGCTTTAGAAGTTGGTCGATTTCTGAAGGTGTTTACGATGCACATAATCCATGATGCGGTCACAAAGGGGAAGTCTTCCATGATGCAGTCACAAAGGGGAAGTCTTCCATGATGCAGTCACAAAGGCGAAGTCTTCCATGATGCCACAAAAGCGAAGTCTTCCAAGATCACAAAAGCGAAGTCTTCCAAGATCACAAAAGCGAAGTCTTCCATGATGCAGTGTCACAAAGGCGAATTCTGATTCGCACCGGCGCTTTTAAGGCCGTTTCTTGTGGCAGAGCTTAGCTTCAAGACACAGCAAGTCAGGAAAATAAACTTGAATATCCAGCATAGCCTTTTTGAAAGGCTGCACTGTTTTGGCCGGGTGTAAATTATACCACAAAACCTTGACACTGGTCAAGCTGTCACACGCGTTCCTCATCAATTCCAGACGCGACTACCCTCTACAAGGCTTACGCCGCTAGTGCAAGACCCAACGCCACAGCTATCCAAGACTTCCCCGGAAAAGTTGACAGATGATGGGAAATATCGTTTCACTGAGCCCTAAAGGAGGCCTGGCTAATTTGACGCCGCCGGCCATCTATGAAATGGCAAGGTAAATGTGTCCGACTACTCAATCCTCTTCAATATCATCCTCTTCAATATCATCCTATTCAATGTCTTCCCCTTCAATCTCATCCTCTTCAATGTCTTCCCCTTCAATCTCATCAACTTCCATCACCAATTCCCCTCTCATCTATCGTATCCACTACTTGTCCATGCCCATGGCCGGGGGGGGTGTTCCTGCATGCAGAGTCCCTCGCCTCGGTCTACATAGCTCAGCCCACTTTCATACGCCGATCCACCTTCATGTAGCCTCCACATCATATCCATACTTTTGGCTCATGATTTAGCTATTTGAGAGCCCTGAAATATTTTCTCCTGTTCCCAGGCGCCAAAGGCGGGCACGTAGATTTTTAATCCAACACTTCCTTTTCAGAAGCTGCGGATTCTGGCCAAATCCTCCCCACTGTGCCATTTCATGAACTCACGCCACCACAAACCTTCCTATATAGCGATCCTGGATACCCGTTCACACCAAGCAAACTCCCTTGACGTGGTTCCACCCCTTCTTTAGCCAAGCCTTTCTGGAATCCATGGCACTACACTCTTGATGAGTACGGTACGACCAACGTCTTAAGCTACTAAAGCCAAAACGATGCATGATCCAATAGGAGTTTCAGTCCCTGGGACGAGGAACTAGCCAACGATCGACGCTTGGGTGCCACATATCAGCTAAAGCTCAGGGAAATCCTTAAAGCAGCTGCGTGGCTTGGCCAGCCTAGCCACTCTGTCTGCATAAGTCTCCGAGCTGGGCCGTTCGTGTCAAGTACCACGCCACCACCCCAGAGGCGGCTTGAACGTGCTCTCGTCAATATTGGATTGAAGTCCGACCCATCGACATTACACGTGCATAACTACCTTGAATCCATCGATACTGGCCGTCAAAATATCTGGGCGAATGCAACTTTCAGATAGCACCAACTGGATGCAGCCAGTAAACTCGCTAGAATGGTGCCAAAAGTCTCTGAGTTGTTTTACTAGCCCTGGAGTCTTAGCGTGAGTCCCATTGTTATTGAAGAGCTAGTTCTCGCTGAGCATTTTGGCATCTTGGATTGGTCAATGAGATAATGTGATTGGCTGATAGGTTACCCTGTGTTCAGAGGATTTATGTGCCTCGAGCAATTTGCCATGCCTGGAGTTTCGGGTTGGAGCCAATGCCACCGGCCAAATTAGCGCTGTCCTAAACATGAGCCAAATTGGCCCCTGAATGGAACCACGGTCACCAACACTGCTGGCAACCTCGTGTTTCCTTCACCTTAGGATCGAAGGTACCTGAGAGGAACTACTAAACACGGATTATCCACCGAAGAAACAAGACTGCTAAGTTTATTGGGTGCAGTGGCGCAGCCTGACTGGCGCCAGTTCAAATTCTACTCGGGTATCCTGATCATGCTCGATCCAGCCACCGCTCCGATCTCTAATATGGTCTCCAATGTGGCACAATATGGCAATCTCCAACGACAGAGCAATTCTCCAGGACTTATGCACTCTTATTATCAAGGCGTTGCACATGATCCTGCTCTTGACGAACGGCTCTCATTGTTCAGATGCGAAGCGGTCAGGAGCAGCGGAATTTTGATTTCGTTAGTGCTTGATCAGTTGAAAAAAAGCACCAGAAGAAGCTCGCTTGTTTAGGAATCTTGGATCTTGCGCAGGTTGGCCATGGGGAAAAGGTCGTCAGGGGATCCTAGACTACTAGCACATCACTTGATATGGAAATCATGACTGTGAATAGCAATTCGAAAGCGTACACCGCCGCTCAATTGTCTACACGCTCAACTACCAAGGGCTTGCTGCTGCAGCCTTTGAAAATACTCTCTACATGAATTCAGCGAGACATTCCCATTCGCGCCTACAGTGTGTTGAACTTGGATAAATCAGTGTGTTGAACTTGGATAAATGTGTCAGTATACAAAAACCCTACTTTACTTCACTAGTTAATCCATGGGTCTTGCAACGTGCTGGTAGTGAGCCATGGGGATTAATAGTCTTTATACATTCCAGTACCTCCAATTTTCGCCGTCTCCATAACTCAATAGTGGTGTTTCAACATCCCAGCTTTATACTTTCGAGGACCGTCGTGGATCTCGGTCGCTATTTACACGATGAACACGCGTAGCTGGTCCGAATAGTCCGGATTGAGTCTTGGTGGAAGCATAGACTTCTTTTGAGCAAGGCCCTTCTCTGGCACGATCCATGGGTCCCCAGTCAGTCCGGGTAGTGTCAGGTCGGGCCTTGATTTCAGTGCATCTCCGGTACATTCTAGTTCACCCTGGCAATACTAGCAGCGTTAGTTTCGTGGAGGGCTAGTCTTCTCTCTATTACCGGTGGTGTGCAGCGATGCCGCTCCACCATGCCAGGGGCAGCCTGCACACGGCTAGACAGACTCCGCCAAAATAAATTCCTTAAACTCCTCGTAGGCCTTGTCCAAGTCGTCATTGACAATGATGCGGTCGTGGGCGCCGGTTTGAGCATAGTCCATTTCCGAGGCCGCAGCCGCAATCCGCTTTGCTATGGAGTCCTCGGTCTCCGTGCCTCTGCCCGTCAATCTCTCGCGCAAGCTCTCGATGGACGGAGGGCTCAAGAACAAGTATCTGGCATCGATTCCGCACTTCTTGACCGACTTGACGCCCTGCATATCAATGTCCAAGAGGCAGATCTTATTTGCCTTGGCCACGTCGTCCACGGCCTTGATGGAGGTGCCGTAGTAGTTGCCCGAGAACTGCGCCCACTCGATGAACCTCTCTTCGTCGATCAACTTCTTGAACTCGTCCACCGTGCAGAAGTGGTAGTCTCTGCCGTTGGCCTCGCCGTCACGTGGCTGCCGGGTGGTGTTGGACACGGAGAACCCGAACTTGTCGGGGTACTCGGCAAACAACTTCTTGAGGAGCGTGGATTTCCCTGTGCCGGAGGGTCCGGAGATGACAACTGGCCTGACCATTGGAAAAGAAGATGTGGGTGGTTTCGCGTGTTCTGCACCAGGCGTGAAGGAAACGATGAATTCGCGTGTTCTGCACCAGGCGTGAAGGAAGCGGAGCGATGGCGGCGCTGTGTGCAGGATCCCCGGCAAGGACACATTTTGCAGGTCCGAAGTCCGAAGTTTGTTTCAGGCCCGGCACAAATCGCAACCTTTGCTTTTTCGGGCTAGCACTTTTTGACCGTGTATTGAGTGTGTTGACTCGAGTAATCCGACTCGGCGGCGGGTTATATGCAGGAACTGTCCCCTGTCACTCTGAAAACGACCGTCTACTGCTCACAAACCAATACGGGGCTTACAAAAACGGGCTTCTTTTGTTTCCCCAAGTTTGACCTGGGCCAGGTCCCGGTTCGATTTTTTTCGTCCCCTTTTGTTGCCAGTGTCCCGTGCGTCCCGCTCGTAGTCTTTAGTCCATGGTCATTTTTACCTCAATCCTACATAATACCCGTCCACTCTTGAACCTGCCGGACCTCCCAAGAGCCAATGAACAGCAGGCATCCAAGCAAAAACAAGCACTAGAACAAAGAGGCTCGTTAGTAATCTCCAGCAAAATTTTACCGCAAAACAGCGGCTTGGCGCTCAAGTCACTCACGGGCCAAAGCTTCGGTGACTTAGTAGTGCATACTTGCAAGCGAGAGACGAAAAAACCACACCCACATTTTATCCGTTCACCATGGATCACGTTCTGCAGGCTTTGGAGGCCATGTACTCGCCTGGCGTCGGCCAGGCGCAGAAAAAGCAAGCCGCCGAGTACTTGGAGGCATTCCAGAAATCGCCCCAGGCCTGGGAGTGGGCCCACCAATTGTTGGCCGATGTCCACAGCCCTTTGGAGTACCGCATGTTTGCATCGCAGACCTTGAGGTCCAAGGCAACATACGACTTGCTGCAGTTGCCCGAAAACACCTATTCCGATTTGAAGGAGTCCATGTTGGGGCTCCTAGACGTCTATGCCTCCAAGGATCGCCTCATCCGCATCCAGATCTCCTTGGCGCTCTGTCAGTTGGCCTTGCAATACTTGCAGTGGCAAAACGCCATGAACGACATCACTCTGCGCTTGTCCAAGCCTGAATTGGTGCCAGCGTTGCTTGAATTCTTGAAGTGCCTCCCGGAGGAGTTGACCGAGTCCAACAAGACGCCCTTGACGGACGAAGAGTTCAACGCCCGCACCGCCGACTTGATCACCGATAACGTGCCGCAGGTGCTACTGCTTTTGCAGAGCTTGGCCGACCTGAACAGCCCACACGCGAGCTTAATCCTCGACTGCTTGAACAGCTGGATCAAGGAGTGCCCCATCGAGGACGTGTTGCGCATCGACTCGCTTGCCTCGCTCATCTTCGATTCATTGATAAGCCCCGCCACTTTCGACAAGGCCACGGAGTGTGTGTGCTCAGTGATTGCTGAAACAAGGGACATCAATAACTACCACTTGATCGATGCTCTCTATCAGAAGTTGAAGCAGGTGCACGTGTTCTACTCCAAGGACCCGGAGCTATTGAGTGACCCCGACATCTTCAATGGCTTGACCCGCATCTACGCGAGCGCCGGTGAAGCCTGGCACGTGTTGATTGCCAAGTCTCCCGAGCACTTCAAGCCGCTCGTGGACATCTTGCTACAATGCTGCCAATACGACGGCGACTTGGACGTGGTCAAGTACACTTTCTACTTCTGGTACCAGCTTAAGCAGATGTTGACCTTGCCAAAGTTTGAGCAGTCCAGAATCGCATTCACTCCCATTTACTTGGACTTGATCCGCGCCATTATCAAGCATCTTCGGTATCCCTTGGGCGGCGACGATAATAACCTTTTCGATGGCGACCGAGAGGAGGAAGACAAGTTCAGCGAGTTCCGCTACGAGATGGGCGATGTGCTCAAAGACTGCTGTGTCGTGGTAGGTCCTCAAAAAGCCTTGAATATCCCGTTCCAGGAAATCCAGTCCCTCGTTAGCCGGCAAGACTCCCAGTGGCAGCTTTTGGAGGCTCCGTTGTTCAGCATGCGCACCATGGCCAAAGAGGTGTCAACAAAGGAGAAGAAGATTCTTCCCTTCATCATGCAGATGCTTGTGCAATTGCCCGAGCACCCCAAAATCCGCTACGCCACCACGTTGGTTTTGGGAAGATACACGGAGTGGACTGCCCAAAACGCCAGCTTTTTGGAGCCCCAATTGACCTACATCATAAAGGGACTAGAGGCTTCCCAGCATACCGACGAGCAGGTGATCAAGGCAACATGCCAAGCACTCATGTACTTCTGCCAGGACTGTGGGCTGCTTCTTGTTCAGTTCTTGGATCAGCTCTATATGATCTACGAGCGGGTGCAAGGCTCCGTGGGCGTGGCACAATCGTACTTGTTGGTGGATGGCTTGTCACATGTCATCAACAAAGTCCCGGCTCCGCAGCAGTACGCCGCAGCAGAGACTTTCCTCTGGACAACATTGCAGAGAATTGACTCGTTTGGGGCATCCGGCAATGAAAGCGTCGACCGGTTGTGTGACGAGCTCGAGGTGGTGATCATCTTCGTGCGCATCTCGCGCTGTGAAGACTATTCCGAGGCCCAGTTCCCGTTGGCCAATTTCTTCATGGACAAAATATGGCCGGTGATCATGCAGGTGGTCGGCAAGGCGGGAAACGTGCTCAGGGTCAACGAATGCTGCAGCAAAGCCTTGCGGCTCGCCATAAACAACTGCACGTCGTACCTTTCGCCCATTCTTCCCCAGGTCACGGAGTTCCTACGCCAGGGCTTCCGCAGCACGTATTTCGGGTGCTACCTCTACGTGACAGGAATTGTTATCAAGTGCAGCGAGGAATTCAGGGGCCACGAGCAACAGCAGGCTATCTTCGGGTTGGCCATGGCGCAAAGCGAGACGATGTTGGAGTTGTTCAGCACCCACACTGAGCTGGAGCTCCGCGAGCTCCCGGATGTGGTGGAGGACTTTTTCGGCATGGCCAGCGACCTCCTCATGTTCTACCCCGAGGAGGTGATGGGCAACCAAACACTCATGACGTCCATATTCGAGGCCGGGTTGGTTGCATTGAAGTCCATCCAGGAATTCGACCCGTTCATGGCCTGCGTGCACTACTACATCGACTACCTCTCGTGGGGTTCAGAGTACCCCCCGGTGTCGTTTTTCGAGGGCGACCACGAGTCGCTCAGGGCTTCGGTCAAGGGCTTCATGGCACTCAACAACAATGTGGACAAGTTGATAAAGGTGGTGCTCGACGCGCTCATCTACAAGTTCCACAACGATGTGGATGTGAATGACCTCATGATCAAGATCCTCACGGTGGCGCCCAACCAGGAGCAAAATGTGCAAAGCCTCAAGCACGCCGTGGAGTGTCTTCCCAACGTGAGCGAAAAGGAGGTGCACAAGTTGGTGTCGGCCATTGTGGTGGCGTTGCCCAATAAGGATATGCGGCGCGTGAGGATGTCGCTCCGAGACTTTGTCAGTTGGTATACACGCAAGAACGTGAACTCGCGGGCCCTCACGAACAAGTAGAAGCCGTGAAGGCCGGGAAAGGAAAGTGAAGGCCGGGAAAGGAAAGTGAAGGCCGGGAAAGGAAGCAGTGAGAAACTGCAGGAGGCCATACTCGTGACCCACGGGACCCACGTGACCCACGGAAGAGCATGCAAACACAGCATGACAAGATGATCCGAACTAGTATGTGTATCAGTAGCAGTAAGGATACAGGACAAGGGCCAATGCCAATAGCACCAACGCATTCACCAGTGCACACGTGAAGGGCACGTGTGTATGGAGTGATGGCATTGAGATAGACTATACCTTGTGGATTGAGGGAAGTGGTTGAGGCGTGTGCAGGCGTGTCCAGATCAGAAGGGTAAAAAGGCGTCTAGACAAGATCATAGGCCCAGACCAGATCATAGCCCAGACAAGATCATAGGCCAGACAAGATCATAGGCCAGACAAGATCATAGCCCAGACAAGATCATAGCCCAGACAAGATCACAGGGTCCAGGCTTGGCCAACGAGGCTTAGCCGTGGGTTTGTTCAACAGCGCTTCGAAGAGGGTGACTCGCTTGATAGCTATGCAGGCTTAGACTACATACCAGCGCGGCTTCCTGGCGACCAGAATTACTACAGAAAGGTATTGATGAGGGTGCTGTACATGACCACACCAGCTCGGCCCATCTCCTATCAGAAACAGCAACCCTACGATCTACAGATTCATGCAGAATAAAAAGGATCAGAAGATCCATCAATGCTCGATCAAGCACGCATCATGCACAGCCGTATGGGAACATAAAGTCAAACAAACAATGCCGCATGCAGTAATGCGGCCGCGAAGGCGCAAGGCGAAGAATCGTCAACATGCACGCCTATGCAGCACATGCATTTACCGCGATGCCACGAGATACACGAAACACGACCACTAAGAAGAAAGAGGTTCGAGGGTTGGAGAGACGGAACAGATGTGCGACTCACACGGCGGTAAAAATAGAAGTGATAGAAGGACATAGAGTTGAATAAAGTAGGATAGATGGGCAAGGAGGCAGGAATAGGCAGGAATAGGCAGGAATAGGCAGGAATAGGCAGTAATATGCAGGAATAGGCAGGAATAGGCAGGAATAGGCAGGAATAGGCAGGAATAGGCAGGAATAGGTAGGAATAAGCAGGAACAGGCAATTGAGGGCACAACAATAAGCATCGGAAAAGGCAATAGAGATACGATGAAGGCAAAAATACGTAATCAAAAGACCAGTGGCCGAATGACCAAGAATAATGACCAAGACCAATGACTTATTGACCAATGACTAATTGACCAATACGAGCGCGACAAATGGATACAGATTGGGCACACTGCAGCGCCAGCCATGTGCAGAATACGCACGTGTGCAGCTTGGCAATGGTCGCCAGAAGATCCCCGTGGCGGACAGAATTGCCCAAGTACTGGGGTGCCACATCGGGCCACAGCAAGAGACTAGTCCGAAACAGGCAGAAACATCAATCCATTCAAGGAAATAAGGCCAAAACAGGCAAAGCGCATGATCAAACAGCGGAAGATCTCAGGCCAAAAAAGCAATGTCACATCAGACAAGGTCAGACAGAAAAGGTCAGATCATCCCAAACGGACAAGGTCAGATCACCAGCTGCCGCATGGAGCTCCGGCCTGCAAGCCACACATCTCGGTACAGCATGCAAAGGCGCGATGGGGGCACGTGTAAACAAACAAACAAGCAACGCCGTCGGCTAAATCCACGCCGCCAGCTCGAGCGTACCAATTAAACATGGCGCATCTCCGTTCATAACAAAGGCGCGCTGGTGGTGCGCTGGTGGTGCGCTGGTGGTGCGCTGGTGGCGTGCTGGTGTATATGCAGCATGCGTACCAAGAGTGCAGGAGGGTGCAGCGGGTGTGCATCTAGCGCGCACTTGGCTATCTACCGGCTTGTTTTGGACCATCGCATGCCGCATCAGGCGGTGTGTGCACCAACACGGTCAAAATTTTTTGCGAGGGCGTCGCGCCATCTGCACCGGAGCCTGGCTGCGGTTCCATCTCTCCAGCTATAAAAGACCGGCCATCCGCTCCTCCTCTTTTTTCTTCTCTACACACTAGTCTCTCGTTTACAATGCAATTCTCCACTCTCGCTATCTTCGCCGCTGCCTCCGCTGCCGTTTCTGCTTCTGCCAACGCCACCGTCACTGACGTTTCCCACACCTTGGTGACCATCACCTCTTGTGGCCCTGAAGTCACCGACTGCCCACTTACCCACGCCAACGTGTCCACCTTCGAGGGTGCTGCTAACAAGCAGTTTGCTGCCGGTGCCGTTGCCATGGTTGCTGGTGCTTTGTTGGCTTTGTAAGCTGCTTACTAGCTTCGGGTTGACTTCATTTCTTGCTATCAATAATTAATAATAATAATATAGATATTTGCTGTGAATTTGTATACTCCATGAGTTTCAGTAGAAGTAGCGCTTGACAAACGGCAAGTTCCCTTTAATGTCCTGGAGGTTGTTTTAGCCTTGCCTTTAGGAATTCCTGTTCTATACCTTGCATTAGTGTACTGGTCTGTCCCAATTAGGAATTCTTGTTATATATCTTGCATTGGTGTACTGGTTTGTCCCATTTAGGAATTCTAGTTCTATCTTACAATAAGTAGAGAAGTAGAGCTTGACAAACGGCAAGTTCCACTTAATGTCCTGGAGGTTGTTTTAGCCTTGCCCTTAAGAATTCCTGTTCTATATCTTGCATTGGTGTACTGGTTTGTCCCATTTAGGAATTCTAGTTCTATCTTACAATAAGTAGAGAAGTAGAGCTTGACAAACGGCAAGTTCCACTTAATGTCCTGGAGGTTGTTTTAGCCTTGCCCTTAAGAATTCCTGTTCTATATCTTGCATTGGTGTACTGGTGTTTAGGATTTCTATCTTACATTGGTGTACTGGTTTGTCCCATTTAGGAATTCTAGTTCTATCTTACAATCAGTAGAGAAGTAGAGCTTGACAGACGGCAAGTTCCACTTAATGTCTTGGAGGTTGTTTTAGCCTTGCCCTTAAGAATTCCTGTTCTATATCTTGCATTGGTGTACTGGTGTTTAGGATTTCTATCTTACATTGGTGTACTGGTTTGTCCCATTTAGGAATTCTAGTTCTATCTTACAATCAGTAGAGAAGTAGAGCTTGACAGACGGCAAGTTCCACTTAATGTCTTGGAGGTTGTTTTAGCCTTGCCCTTAGGATTCTATATCTTACATTGGTGTACTGGTTTGTCCCAGGATGCTATACGTCAATGGACATGAGTCGTCCAACATTGCCTGTTACACTGCACGAAAACAGGCCATTGTCGTGGCTACTGCTGCACCATCTCGTAGTCGGTGCGTCTGGGCCGCCTAAGCTTGGCCAAAAGGCCGGGCTTGAACATGCGGAAATTGCCCCTCTTGATGGCGTTGAACTCCTCCAACGTCGAGTGCCTCAATGTGAAGTCCAGTTCCCACTCGCTGGGGTCCGTCTCCACAGCCTCGCGGATGTTGGGCGGCCGCCAGCTCTTCAAGGTCAAAGAGTTGAGCACCACCGTAAGCGAGCTGCATGCCATGGCAGCGGCGGCGGTCACGGGCGTGAGCGACAAGCCGAACTTCAAGAAGCAACCCATGGCAAACGGCAACATGAACATGTTGTACACCGTGGCGCCCAAGAAGTTCCACTTGATCTTGCGGAAACTGGCCTGCGACACTTGAAGCGCCGTCACCACCCCGTACAAGTCGTTGGTCTTGCCGTGGGAGCCCATGAGCACGATTTCCGCCGAGTCCATGGCGATGTCGGTTCCCGAGCTGATGGCCATGCCGATGTCGGCCTGCACCAACGCCGGGGCGTCGTTGATTCCGTCGCCAACAAACGCAATGGACACGTTCGTCTTGCCTCCAAACCGCTGCCTCAAGTCCGCCACCACCGAGTCCTTTTCAATGGGCGATACCTCGCTGAAAATGTTGCCCTCGGAGATGCCGATCTCCCTCCCGATCTTGCACGCAACACGGTGGTTGTCCCCCGTCACCATTCCCACTTGGTAGTGCTCGATTTTCTGGAGGTACTGGATGGTGTCCCGCGTGCACAGCTTGACGGAATCCAGAAGCTCCATGTAGCCACAGTATTGGCCGTCGATGGCCACGTGGGAAACGCTGGCGAACGAGTAGGCGAGCTCGTCCTTCTCGGCGCCGGCCAATCCCAACCGTGCCTCGGGGAAGTCCCTAACAATGAGCTTTTTGTTTCCCACTGCAACCTCGTGGGTCTGGCCTTTGACGCTCACTTGCGCCCTGACTCCCAAGCCACTGAGCACCCGAAAGTCGCTGATGGTGGTTTGAAGGGTATCGTCCTCGAAACTCAACCCCAAGAAGCTCTTGGCGTGTTTGGCAATGGCCTTTCCGGTAGGGTGTTCGGAATTCACCTCCACCGAACCCACGAGCGTCCACCAATCCGCTTCATCGAGTTTGCCGCAGATCTTGGCCCGGACAATCTGCAAGTCTCCCCTGGTGAGCGTGCCGGTCTTGTCGAACAAAACAATGTTGATGGAGCTTGCTTTCTCCAACACGTCACCGCCCTTTATCAATGCACCATGCGTGGCCCCGACTCCCGTACCCACCATCACTGCGGTGGGGGCGGCCAAGCCCAATGCACAAGGACACGCCACCACAATCACGGAGATGGCGAGCTTGAGGCACACAAAGTACTTGCCGTTTTCCTCCTTGAGGAACATCTTCGGGAGGTTGCTGGAAAAGTACTTCAGGCAAAGAAGCCAGAATATCAACGTGCACAACGACAACGTCAACACGAACAACACAAAGCGGGCGGCAATGTAATCGGCAAAGCGCTGCACCGGAGCCTTGTTCACCTGCGAATCCTTGACCACGCTGATGATGCGGTGCAACTGCGACGCTTTCCCGGCGCCACTAACTCTCATGTGAATCAAAAACGGCCCGTTGATGGACCCGCCGATCACCGGGTCGCCCACATCCTTGAAGACGGGCAAAGACTCGCCGGTGATGATGGACTCATCGATTTCCGTGCTTCCCTGGATAATATGGCCATCAGCGGGAATCTTGGCGCCTGCTGAAACAACGGCAATGTCTCCCTTCTGGATCAAGTCAATGGGCATCACTCGGGTGTGGGAGTCCGAAGCCATGACGTCGTTTTTCTCGGGGTCCCATTCATCAGTGAGGATTTCACAGGTGGTGGGCGTGAGTGAAATCAACTTGGAGAGCGCCGACGACGTGGCGCCCTTGGCCTTGTTTTCGATCCATTTGCCAAACGATACGAAGCAGATGAGCATGGCGACGGTATCAAATAACACCTTTGGCGGCCGCTTGGCCTGGCCCGTCCACACGCTCAAAAAAATCGAGAGAAGCGAGAAGATATACGACACCAGCGTGGAGATGCACACTAGCACGTCCATGTTTGCGTTCTTGCCCCCATTCCGGATGAACACGGCGAACTTCCGGAAGAAGATTGAGCCGAGAAAGACCAAGATTAGCGTGGCGAGGATGAGCTGCAACACAGACACAACATAGAGCCCAGGGAGCACGGTAAACAGAGTCCAGAAGCCGGTGGGGCTGACAAGCGACAACAAGATCACCGGTAGCCCAAGGAGAATGGATGAGAGAAAATTGCGTCTCCAGAACTGGATGTCCTTCTCCTTCGACAAGAGCTTCATCTGGGCATTCAACGACTGGTCCACGGCATTGAGCACATCGAAGGAGTACGCCTCATTCAGCGAGTTCAAGGCATCCACCACCAGTCGTGCGCCCACCACATTGGTGTTTATGGAGAGCCGGAGCTCGTCGGCAAGGCTCTCGGGCTCGAGGTCCGAGGTGTTCTTCAAGAGCTCTTCGGCATCCACCTCGCCCTTCCACAATGTCTGGAAGCTCTCAATTCCCGCGAAGCTCTTCAACGTGGCCTCGATGTTATAGTGCAAGGCTTGAAGGTCAGTGTCCTCGTGCACACCAGAGATGCGGAGCGTCAAGTCTTGAATGTCCGCTTGCAGGTCCTCATGGGCGGTCTTGGTAGACACGTATCGGGCGTCAAAGCCACAGTCCTCGATGCACGCCACGATTTCCTGCGGCGACAACACTTCGCTGTGACACACCACGGCGCTATTGGTGATCTGAGACACGCTTGCAGACACCACATTCGGTAGGCCTTCCACGGCCTCGGTGATGGAGGCCGAGCATGCGCCACAGGTCATGCCGTCGACCTCGAAGTAGGATTCAACGGAGTCCGAGGCGCCGCCCGACCGCGTTGAGCTCTCGAGCACCGCGTCGAAGCCACAGTCTTCAATGGCCGACACCAACGATGCAGCCAGAACAGACTCGGCATGGCATACCTTGGCGGTGTTCGTAAGGAGCGACACCGCGGCCGAGTCCACGCCACGGAGGTGCTCCAAGGCCTCGGTGATGCTTGAGGAGCACGCGGCGCAGGTCATGCCGGTGATGCTGACGACCGACACCATCGACGTTTGCTTGGAAGGCGCCAGCGAGATAAGCGAGGCGCCGAAGCCGCAGTCCTCGATGGTTTGCTGTAGATCTTGCCACGACGTTTCGTCCGAGTAGGTGACTCTGGCCTCGTGGGTCAAGAGAGACACCGAGGCGCTCGACACCAGCGGCAACTTCTCTAGCGCTTCGGAGATGGAGCTGGAGCAGGCACCACAGGTCATTCCCTGCACGGAGAACCGGGCCTCATTCATCTGGAGTATCAGGAGTGTAGGTCAGTGAGCCAGTGAGGTCAGTGGAGCGGGTGTCAGCGGGAGCAATGAAATGCGTGATTATGGAATCCGCGATGATGAAATCCGTGATTATGGTATCCGTGATTATGGAATCCGTAATGTGTGTGATTATGAAATCAGTAAGCCTCTTCAAATAGCCTGAGTACTGCACTCACACGAACGTTGATTAGCCGCCACCAAGAAGATCCAATAGTCGGCACTGGCAGCAGGAAGAGATGGAACTGATTACAATTTGCTGCGCCAGCTGCAGGACATCCGATGGAGGCCGAGTGCGGGAGGCACATTATCGGGCTCGTGGCTGCGTGCAGGATGCGATCGGGCGCTGCTTCTGATTGGTTCCGGGACCCGGCGCGGAAAGCCCTCCATCAAGTGTTCCTGCTTGGACAGAGTCGCTGTGATTCGTTAATGCAAAGCGTTTCTTCCCCCAGATCGGCGCTGCATGCAGGTCCATGCCAGAGTCAATGGTGAGTCTCCAAACAGCCTGGTTGTAGTTCATGGTTTCGGCGGCAACTCTGTCAATCAGGGCTGGATTTCAGCAGCGATTGAGGAATTAGGGGTTGTCTTTTCGACGAGGTTGGTATTCTGCCCAAGCCACTGGTACTTGCAACTTGACCATGTTGCTGCACTAGAACAGAAAATACACTGACGCAAACATAATGAAACGGAGGCTCTCTATAACTAAAGCCTTGTAATTTGAGGACCATATGCACTTCTCAACCTTGTCATGCCCTTCTGGTTGCTGACTGGCCCGTATGGAGTGTCACTTCTCCACTTTATCCCTGTTGGTGCACCCTAGTCGGCTCCATTCCTTGGAAGCTGAAAGGGGACATTCGAGCAGTTAGCAATTTTCATATGCACACTGAAGGCATATAATTTGACAAGAGCGAGACCAAAGTCAACTCGTCTCAAGGATATCGCTCAAGTAACGGTGGTTATGCCTGACAATGTATGCGCCTACCCCATCCTTGCATAAGCAGCGAGTAGAAATGCAGTCTCGACTGTGAGAAGCTCGAAACGTACAGGGGATTGATGCACGGATGGGCGGGCCCGTAAACAGTATCGATCGTATCACGTGGGTCGAGAATCATGGGTGAATCATGGGTGATCATGGGTGAATCATGGGTGATCATGGGTGAATCATGGGTGAATCATGGGTGATCATGGGTGAATCATGGGTGATCATGGGTGAATCATGGGTGATCATGGGTGAATCATGGGTGATCATGGGTGAATCATGGGTGAATCATGGGTGAATCATGGGTGATCATGGCCGTCGGTATCGTGGCTTTAGGAACTCTCAAGCGTATCGTTTCAGCACGATACATCGCATAGCATCAACCTCTCAACTAGACATAGGTGCCGAATTTGATCATTGCTGACAATTGGAGACTCTGTTTCCGCATTGGTCTCTGGCCAAAAAAGAACCTTACGGGCCTAAACCCAATGCCAACCTCATTTTCTCTTGTCCTTCTTGGGTGCCAGCCCGTGGTACCGGTGCAGGAGCTCCTTCCATGCCTGCTTGGCGCTAAGGGTTTTACCCTTTACATCGCGGTACTTGATGCTGACCTGTGGATCGTAGTTCTGGAGCCGGTCCCCGCCGTAGTGTGAGTACCTGTGGCCTGTGGGGAATTTGTCCACAATGCCCTTGGAAACGAGCCTGGCGTTGAGCTCGCGGTCAAACACGCGCTGCTTGTCGTCCTCGTTCATGCGCTGATATTCGTTATCCTTGGCAAGCTCTTCGGCCAAGACCCTCTCCTCGATTTTGATTTGGATGCGTGCCAACTCCGCCTCTTTCTTCTGTTCTCGTAGAAGCTTCTGCTTTGGGTGGTGGGACGAGGCCGTCTGCCGGAGCTGCTTGAGAGTGGAAAGGAGGGAGAACTGGTTTTCCAGAGCCTGGCCGATAGACCCAGGTACCGGCCTTTCAAGCTCAGCAATTTCAGAACCTTCGGGTGCAGAGTCTTCGGGCGCAGAGCCTTTATGTACAGAACCTGACACAGAACCTGACACAGAACTTGACACAGAACCTGACACAGAACCTGACACAGAACCTGACACAGAACCTGACACAGAACCTTCAGGCGCAGAACCTGCAGACAAAGACGCTTTGGGCCCAGGAGCTTCAGGCTCAGAACCTTCAGGCGCAGAACCTGCAGACAAAGACGCTTTGGGCCCAGGAGCTTCAGAGGTAGTTGCCGGTAATTTCGTTTCAAGTACAGGCTCCGACCCTTCCTTAGGAGTCTCAAGAGAGTTCAAGAAGTCCTGCGTGGAATCATAGACCATTCCAATTTCGGAATCGAAGAGATCCATCCTCCGGTGCATTTCAGCATCGTTGGCAACGTCTTCAGCAGGCCTGGTTCTTCGCGTAGCAAGTTTCTTTGCACGATTTACCAGGAGTGCCTTTTCAAGGTCATCTTCGACATCATCGTCGGCATTCAACACAGCAGTGACCATGGGCTCGTGCACTGATACGCTTGGCTCTCTCTTGCGCTTTTTGGACTGACTCCTGTCTTTCCTTGGTTTTTTGAACGACACAGGGGGTTTCACAGGGGGTTTCAGTTCTGGAAGATTCATGGCGAAAAGTTGGCCGTGTCCATTGTTATCGGCTTTGTCAGTGTCGTTGGCTTCGTCAGTGTCGTCGGCCTCGCCAGCGTCGATTCTGACGGTTGCCCCGTTGATCACTACCGCATCGGGCTTGTTAGGAGACGGATGCGATTCCTGTTTTCCCCCTTTGCCAGCATATGCTCGCTTCCTCTCCAGGCTTTCTTTTATGAGCACATCGCCATCGTCATCAATCACTGAAGCATCCCGAAGATGCAACACCTCGCCTTCTTGTAACGATGATAATTCTTGGGGTTTGTGCTGAGCTGGCGAGCGGGGCTCTTCCAAAAAGGTCTCTTCTTGGACCATTTGCTCTCCAATGGGGGCGCTTCCCAAGCTATCAAGCCATGAGGAAGTATCGTAATCGTCATATGTGATGATTGTTGCTTTCGAGAGTCCAGGCTTGGTCTTGTGTACTTCAGTGGAGCCAGGTCCGTTTGTATTTGGGTCTTTTGCAGGCCCGTTTGTATTTGGGTCTTTTGTAGGCCCGTTTGTGTTTGGGTCTTTTGTAGGCCCTCTCGTGGCGAATTCACTAGCTCCAACTCCGCGCCTGCTCCGGTCCTCATCGCCCCTGCTCCGATCCTCATCGCTCCTGCTCAGGTCCTCATCGCCCCTACCACGCTCCCTGGACCTGCCGGACCCCAGACCACGCTGGGCCGCATTTTCGCCCGAAACGCTGCCAGAATCAACCGGAATCAACGGAAGCCCGAGCTGCTCGCGAAGCTTATTTGTCTCCGCAACGGAGAGCTCGATGGAGCTCATTGCTGACACTTTATCCGGGCGTTGCGATGCTTAAATCTGGGGAGGGCACATGCAGGACCAGAGTACAAATACACTTGCTCTGACGGCTCCAAGCCGCCAATTGTGATCTCTCCTGCTTCGCGTTTACCCCTAACTCTAGCCCCACTTCTCCCCGCCTCACATGTCTTTGCGGTTCGTGGACTCGTACGGCACCGCTGCCTCCTCCAGTGCCCAGTTTGCCGTGGTGGGCAGTACCCTCGCCTATGCAGTCGGCAGCGGAGTCATCGTGGGCACACTCGTCCAAGAGGGCCATACTACCCGGTTAAGGGACAAGGCGGTGTACGGGGCTAAAATTGAAAGCACAGCGGCGAGGCTGGCAAACGAGGCGCCGGGTTATGGCTATGCAGCCAGTGCCATGGATGGGCCCCGAGACGCGTTTGGCTTCAGCTTGGGCGCTCAAATCTACGGCAGGTCCGGTGGAATGGAAGGGCCGGACGAGAGGCCGTCGCCTTTTGCAGCGTCCAAGCTCAAGGAGAGGGTCCGGGCTGTCACGTGCGTGGCGGTGTCGCCCGACGGCAAGGTGGTGGCGGTGGGCGAGTCCGGGTTCCAGCCCCGCGTGCTCCTCTTTTCGTTGGCCCCCGATGCACCCAGGCTGCCGTTTGCCGTGATGTACGAGCACAAGTTCGGCATCAAGCACGTGAGCTTTTCGCCGGACCTGAAGCACCTCTGCTCCTTGGGCGCCATCTCCGATGGCTGTATTCACGTGTGGAGGTATTCGCCGCTGGGAGTGGCGCTCAAGGCTACAAACAAATGCACCTCAGTGGTGCACGACATGCTTTGGCACGGGCCCAGCTCCATTGTGACCTGCGGGCTCCGCTTCCTCAAGCTCTGGACCTTTGCGCCCGGCGAAACCGAGCCCACCACGTTGCTCAAGGGCCGGAATGTGATTTTGGGCTGCTACTTGCCCTCGAATTTCCGCAAGCTTTTGTTTTTGAACAAACATGAGGTGTTGGTGGCCGATGAGAGGCGGCTCTTTGTGTTGGCTCCACGAAATGAGCCGATGTTTTCTCTAGCTCATGAAAGCGCTGATCCTTTCCAGGGTCTCGTCTACTGCACGAAGTTGGTTTACTTTGGATCTACGCAGCTTGAGGTGATTGACTTGAATTGGAGAGGAGGGAGAGAACGTAAACGACAGGAGAGAGAAGATTTGGTGGGTGAAGATATCGAGCTGGAAGAAACTGTACCTAAGGCAATAGAAGTGGAAGAACCTGCATCCAAGAGAATAGAACTGGAAGAAACTGTACCTGATGGGATAGAACTGGAACTAACTGTACCTAAGGCAAAAGCACTGGAAGGACCTGCATCCAAGAGGGTCGAACTGGAAGAAAATGTACCCAAGAGGATAGAACTGGAAGAAACTAAACAGGAAAAAACTGAACTAGAGGGCAAGCGACTGAATGAAATTCAATCCAAAGAGCTAGAGGAGAAGGAACCGCAGAAAGGGAGGTCGGAGGTGGGTAAACCAGGAGAAACTGGACAGAAAGAAATTGGACAGGAAGAAACTGGACAGAAAGAAATTGGACAGGAAGAAACTGAACTGGAAAAAAGATCACGGTATACAGAATCTGAAAATACCGAACGCTTGCAAGTATCGAAGCTGGAAATATTACGTTCCCCTCTTACATTGTTCCCTCAGGTGCTGCAGGTAGCAGGTCCCAAAAAGTCAGGTTATCCCAGGGTTTCGGTGGTTTGTGCCAGGGCGTTTCAAAAAACAATAGTTTACCTCACTCCAGATGGAGCAATCATGTGCTTGGAGCCGGATGGATGCTCCACTGTGGTGGTGATGACCACCATTCCAAACATATCTGGCGGAAAGTGTTCTGCAGACAATACGCTCGTGGTGTTTTCCAAGGATGGAAACGTACACTCGCTTGAGGACGGCCATTCGAGGGCTGTGGCCAGCATCAACTTGCCCAAATTAGAGCTGTTGAACAACTCGCTCACTGCAGTTGAGAAAATGGATCACCAAGTGTTTTTGGGCGATAAATGTGGCACGCTATACGTGCTAGATACGCTGCCCAGCCATGACAGTATTCCCAGCCAAGCCAATGCCAAATTATCCAACCAGGCCAATGCCAAATGCTCCAACCAGGCCGAAGCTCCCTTATTGGCCGAGGCGGCAGGTGGACATTCCCACGCTTTGAGTCTCGTCCTTAAGCTCCATTTGTCCTCTATCAACGACATCATTTTCTTCCACCACCAGACGCCGTTTCTATGCACCATCTCCCGGGACCGCATGATCCAGATCCTCCAAAAGAAGAACGGGGCGTGGCATCTAGTGCAGACTTTGCCTACACACACGGCCAACTTGATCTCAGTCAAGTTCTCTGCCCCCTACTTGATCGTTTGCTCCACAGACAGATGCGTGTCGGTTCATGAATTGCGGGTGTCGGAGACGGTGGAGGTTGTGCAGCGCAAGATTATCCCGTTTAAGTACACCCCTTTGGCCATGGAGGTTTACGGCGATGACTTGGTGATTTCCACCCATGACAGGACGCTCCACCTCTATTCGTTGGGCACCCTTACTTTGAGGAAATGCTTGAGATTTCACAGCGACAAAACCAACGACGCCCTCTGCATCGAGAAGTTCTTGCTCTTTGCTGGCATCATCTGTGCATTTTGCAGCGACAAGTCGCTCCGGACCTTTCACATCTCCTCAGGCAAGCAGTTGTCCTGTGTATGGGGCCACATGGAACCGTTGATTGGCTTATATGAACGACACGACCAAATTGTGTCGCTAGACAGAAGCGGGTGCCTTTTCCAGTGGAGGATGGCTGGTGAGCCTGGCATTGCTGACTCGGCGTGTTCCTCGCCCGACATTGATTTATGGCTGGCGCAGGCCAAGGTGACCCGGAAGATCCTCGCAACCTCCGCCCAAGCGTCGATGACGAGGAAAAGCTCTGCCTCCGATGAATCTTGTTTTGAGCCGGACTCACCAACTCCGCACGTCACCAGTGCGACACTCAAGCGCATCGAGGCCAAAAAGAGGGCCCTGTGTGGCCTGAGTTCTCCAGAAGATGACCCTTTTTTGTTGAGGTCCCGAGAAGCTGCGTCTAGATCCCAAGCATCTCCATCTAGATTCCAAGAATCTCCATCTAGATCCCAAGCATTTCCGTCTAGATCCCAAGAATCTTCATCCAGATCCCAAATATCTCCATCTAGATTCCAGGCATTTCCATCTAGATCCCAAGCATTTCCATCTATATTCCAAGCATCTCCATCTAAATCCCTAGCATCGCCGACCAGACTACAAGCATGTCCGGCTCTCACCAAGAAAAGTCCTGACCGCTCTGCAAACACCACGCCGCTGTCAAAAAAGGCTTCCGGTAGACTCTCGCCCGTGAAGAGTTCGTGGATGGCACCTCCAAACTCCGCCAGTGACGTGATGGAGAGGTCTTGTGCGTACCTCTCAACCATCAAAGCATTTGTCCAAAAAGAGCTTTATAGCGATGACGAGAAGCAAAACATGAGGAGAAAGTTGCGCCATCTCTTGTTTATGTTGGGAGACGAGTCCGAGTCGGATCTTTTGGACAAGTACAGCGACAAGCTAGTGAGGGTGTTGGAGCAGAGAATCAATCGAATTTAGAGCCTATCACAAGCAAATCAATAGCAGTCCCTGAATTCAAGCTGCCAGTAGCGATCACGAGACAAAAACCAGCATCCTGCGTCAAAAACAACTGTACAGCAGTCCATGTGACCAAGTCAATGAAACGATGAGCCAAACGAGCCAAACGAGCCAAACGAAGGAAATGACCATGTATACCAAAAAAGCACCCCTTTTAAATGTCCAGAAGCTCTTCTAAATCCTCGTTATCTTCAAACACATCCAGATCGGAGACGGAAGTCGCGTCCGATTCATCGGATGAATGGAGCTCGACGCCCGAACCCGGATTGCCGGACTCGGGCTGGTCGTCTTGGCCGGACTCGGGCTGGTCGTCTTGGCCGGACTCGGGCTGGTCGTCTTGGCCGGACTCGGGCTGGTCGTCTTGGCCGGACTCGGCCTTATCGTCTTCGTCGTCCAGAATGTGTGTGGTTTCTACCACTATGGCTTCTGCATCGACATCTGCAGGGTCTTTGCCGTAGACCCGGAAAAACTGGAGCTTCTGCCTGCACCGGGGACAGGCCTCGGCGCTGTCGTTGCCGTTTTCGATGGCATTGAGTCGGCGCGTTAGGCACACATAGCAGAAGATGTGGCCACAGTTGGTGACACACGGGTTGGTCACTTGCGTTGCGCAGCCCTTCATCCCGCTCTTTTCCACCATCTCAATGCAGAGCGCACACTGTGAGACGGGAAGGTCCGTGTACTGCGGCGTGGGCTCATGACTAGCGGCTTTTTTGGACACCACGGACCGGGCGAATCGGCGCCACCGGTGAAGCTGGAGCAACGGAAGAATGAACACCAAGAACTCGGTCATGACGTTCCATACCAACTGCCTGTTCTGGAACTCGAAGTTGACCTTGGTGCCATTGAACTTGAGGAGGTCCGCCACCACAGGCGTCACGGAGACCCCCAAAGCGCGGTGCACAAGGCTGGGGAACCTCCCGTAGACAATAAAGAGGACGGTGTTGAGGAGCTGCACCACTTTGAACGTGTCCTTGGACACTTTTAGAATGGATGCGTTGTAGCGGGCCACCAACGCGGTGATCCTGGCCCCAACCGCCCGCCGGGCCTGCTCCTGGTTCGCTTCGAAATCATACAAATACGACTGGCATTTGTCGAGCACGTACTCGCCCACGATGGTTCCGAGAAGAAGCATTCGGGTGGTCCTGGATACGAGCGCACCGGTGCGGGAGTCCAGGAGCTTGAGGTTCTGGAGCTTGTTGCCATAGGAAGAGCCGGTCTTGAACGTGGTGAGGCGGAAAATGACGAGCTTGAGTGCCAAAGACCAGAGCTCGGGATGCAGGTCAAAGGACCACGGCTTGCTGGAGAGAAGCGCAAACGCGTCAGCGAGCTGCTGCTTCAAGAGCGAAAACAACTCGTTATCTAGAATGCGAGCATCCAACTGCGACACTCGTGGCGAGGGGTAGAAAATGGACGGCATGGCACGAGCAGTGGAGGCGACGGGAAGATAGTGTGGAGTAGTTTTCCCCCAAATGCGGCACTTGCGAGGATTGTGTGCAGGAAAAACAGGAAAGCAGGACTGCATCAAAATAGGAAAGCAGGACTGCATCACCCGCAGAAGTCACTGATTCGTCTTGCCAAGTCCTTGACCAAGATCGACGGGTCCGCCAAGGCCGAGTGCATGGCCTCGCGGATAGTAGAAGCAGCCACAGACAAGTGCCCCGAGCCCCATGCATACGCCAAGATGCAGTGGAGAAGCCGGAGGAGCGTGACCTTAGCTGCAGGCGACTTCTTGTACACCGCCAACTTGACCAAGATGCTGTCCACCACCGAGTCCCTGCTCATGAGCCGGACCACGTGCTTGTTGGTGGTCAAAAGCCGGAGGTAATTCTCGAGCACGGCCTCCAAGTTCGACACCTTGGTCATCATGAAGCCGCTGACAATGCAGTAGCGAGCGATGGGGGACAGCAAAATCTCGAACTTCGGGTCCTGGGAGTTCCAGTACAAGATCGAGTCCATGGCATTGAAGTGCCAATAAGGGTCCACAAGCAAGTTGTAATATACCGTGACCACGTCGTATTTCACAAGAAGCTGGCGTACCGACGACTTGCAATACACAAGCTCACAGAGGATGGGCAACACAAATTGCCGAAATGGAAGATTGATCTTGGACAAGTCCCTCAAGAGCGGGATGGCGCCCAACTTGGCCAACTCCGCTTCACGAGTGCGGTTCAAATAGCAGCAGTTGTAGAGAGAGGGGCACACAATATTCACCACCTCCTTGTAGTGGGAATTTGACGGCACGTACTGGCGCAACAACGCGACGTAGAATTCCAAGATATCGGCTGATGCGAGCGGCCGGAGGATCTCGGATATACAGCTGATGGACCGAAAGAACTTCAACAACGCAAGCTGCCGCGAGAAACTGAGCGCAGGATACACCTTGATCAAGAGCTTGAACAAATCCGGGTTGGAGATGTTGATGCGCACACGCACCTCGGCCTGGCCGAAGAACTTGATCACCTCAAGGATCTTATCAATCACCTGCAGAATCTCAGCCTGATCATAGTGGGTATCGGATTGATCGTAACGGATCAACCGGTTCAAGAGCACCACAAACCAGAAAAGCACGCCGTACTTGGATAGAATCCGGCACATATCCGACTTGAAGCGAGTAATATCGTTGGCCAAGATCTCATGGATGCAGTTGATGGCCACCAACGGGAAGTCCGGGCTGGTTTCGAAGTCCTCTTCTAGAAACCGGGAGAGGATGCGAAGCCCCCCCGAGGAAACAAACATGAGAAGCGCCTTTTCGGATTTTCGGAGAGTTTTGACGAACTTGGCCACCTGTAGACGCACCTTGAGCCCAAAAGAGAGTTTGGAGAAACGAATGATCATGGGAATTCCGCCCAAAAGCGAAAAGTTCTCGATTTGAGCGATGTTGTTATCAAAGATGCAGTTGAGGATTCCCAAAACATGGAACCAGAGCTTGTGGTCATCATGCAACTCCAGAGTGTTCTCCAAGAGCTCCATGAGCGTGAGAACACCGTGATCGTGGATGAGCGTATCGTGAGATACCGGGTACTTTTCCACCAAGTGAAGAATCCGCCCGGTGATTTTGACAAGCGACTTTTCAACGCTTTCGGACTTCAGTTGGCAGAGCGCGACCTTTGTCACCAATTTCGAGAGAAGATAAGCCATCTTCATCTGCACCTCGAGCTCGTTGGTATCGAAGTTGTTGATGTCGAGTTCTAGAAACGGGTCTTGTTCCTCGACCTCCCTATTCCCTTTGCTGAGTGCAAGCTTGAGATTGTCTGAACTGAGCACCACGGACGATTCCAGAACCTCTGTGTCAGATTCGGAGAATTTCTGGAGAAGCTGCGCTCGTGAGAACGACGTCACGGACTTTGGCGGCATAGAAACCACTCCCAGGACATTCTGAGAGGTCATTGGCGAGGAAATTTGGGAGATTTGAGGAGTTTGGGAAGTTGCATGAGACATCCGAGGCATTTGAGAATTTTGGCGTATTTCGGAGGCCAGGTCACCAGACGCATTTCTGTAATCTCCCGAATCCCGGATGGTATTAGCGGCATTGGGGAGGTTGAGCCAGCGATGCTTCAACAAGAGAGAAGCACCAGTGCGGAGGCTGGGCTGCTTCTGGAAGCACTCCAATAGGAAGTCCCTGGCAATGGGCGAGAAGGCCACGGGAATGGGCGGGTGCTCATCGGTTCCTATGGCATGAAGAGCCGCCATGGGGTTCAAGTCGTGATATGGCGGGTGCGTGGTGAAGAGCTCGAGCACAGTGGCACCCAAGGACCAAATATCCGAGGCCGTGCATATTCCGTCTCCACCCAAAACAGACTCGGGCGCCATCCAGTTGGGGGTGCCCACTATGGTGTTATGCAGGGATGCCACCTTGGTTGCCACACCAAAATCCGCCAACTTCACACCGCCAGAGGCGTCGATCAACACATTGGCCGCTTTGACATCTCGATGCACCACACCCTGCTCGTGCAAGTATTCGAGGCCGCGGAGAATGGGCTGGACATACGACACAATGCGGGCCTCCAGGAAGCCGCGGCCGAGTTTCTTGTAGATTTGGCGCAACGAGCCGTTCTGGCAGTATTCCAAAAACACATTCAACGAGTATGGGGTCTTCACGAAGCCGTGGTACTTGACGATGTTGGGGTGCTTGAGGATCTTGAGGAGATCGATTTCACCCATGAGCGCCCCGATATCGTAGTCCTTGTCCAAGTTGATCTGCTTGATGGCTACCACGCTTTTGGTTTTGATGTTCACGCCTCGGTAGACATCAGCAAAGGCGCCGCGGCCGATTTTCTCGTATATCTCAAAGTCAACCAATGCGTTGATATTGTGGGAAGCTTGATGCTTTTCGACGCGCTGGGCGGGCGTCAAAGACACTTGAACTGCCGGCACAGGCTCTCCCGGGGCCAAGACATCGGATGATGACGCCAGGAGAGGCGTTTCCGCCTGTTCCTTTGACGCAAACACGGATTGGTGGTGTAGAAGCGGTGGTTTTTTTGCGATATTTTGGACCACCTCCTCATTTTGAATGCCACCAATGGTTTCTATGTGATTATGGGGGTCAATGTGGTCAATGTGGTCAATGTGATGGAGATGTCCAGGATCGAGACGTCCGGCATCGAGGCTTTGCACGCCATTAGGATCGGCACGTTTGACATCAGAATCGACACGTTTCACTCTAGAATCGACATCGGAGTTGACATCAGAATCGACATCAGAATCGACATCAGAATAGACATTCGAATCGAGGTTTTTCACGGCATCAGGATGGAGCTTTTTAAAGACACCCATGTCTTCAGAAGCACTGCATTTGGCGAGGGCATTAGTTCTGCCAAAATCCCCGCTGAGGTATTCGAGGTCATGACTCAGTGACTCCGGTGGCTTCGGTAGTATGTCTGGCTTCAGTATGTCTGGCTTCGGTATGTCTGGCTTCAGTATGTCTGGCTTCAGTATGCCTGGCTTCAGTATGTCTGGCTTCAGTATGTCTGGCTTCAGTATGGCTGGCTTCAGTATGTCTGGCTTCAGAGGAAAGGCGTCCACCTGCAAGTTTGACACCAGCATCTGGATTTTCTTGAGGAATGGCGACGCCGTGTGCTTCAGCGAAGGCGAATCAGCAGTGGCGTGTTTCGGAGCCGACGAGCAGCTAACGTGGCTGAACTTGGAGAACGATAGGTCCAAATCCTGCGAGTCGTCGAACTTGAAGACATCGGGCGAGAGGTCATCTTCACGACGCTCTTGGAACCTCGAGAGCAAGTCGGCCTTGGATTTTGCTCGGGAAGAAGGCGAGGACATGGCCGGTGCAGGGCATGGGCTGGAGGAGGTGTTGATACCAGAGTGCACAGACGCGCCGCACAGTATCCTCACGCACAAGGCGCCGCCATGGCCCCAACGGACCACTGCGAGAGGAGCCGTCCGGGCACGACCTATGCTGCATTAGAGGTTAAGACTATGGTGATGGTACCAGGCAGAGTCCTTGGGAAACATGATCTGGAGATAGATCTGGAGACAGATCTGGAACATGATCTGGAGATAGATCTGGAGACAGATCTGGAACATTATCTGGAAGCATGGTCTATGGGGAAACACGATCTATGGGGAAATACGATCTATGGGGAAATACGATCTATGGGGAAACACGATCTATGGGGAAACACGATCTATGGGGAAACACAATCTATGATGATGGACACATATGTATTATGGAGAAAGAAGAAGGACATAGGAAAGACACGAGACATGCCGTGTGGTTTTGGATTTTGATTGACGAAATTGAAGAATGTCACGGGGTGGAGAGTGATACATGAAATGGAGAATTGCTTCGAATCGAAATGTGATGGTTCGAAGCGGTGTGGACGAAGACGGGCCTTAATGAAAGCGAAGCAACGTCCTGGACAAAGTCACTACCCGGCTATCATGCGCTTCAGACTTGCACGGAAGAGCTCACGTGGATTATACGCTGGTTAGACAGATTCCAGCCGTCGTTCCACGAGCCCAAAACATGTATTCTCCTGGGTGTTCATTCTCCCTCGATCCCTAGGTGTACCTTTAACGGGAACATTGCTGCCCATGTGCATCTAAGCCGAAGCTTTAGTACCAAGGCGATTCGCCAGTGCTTTGGAAAGCGCGTGCTTTTGCAAGTGTCTTGACCAGCTTCTGCTCTGCAAGTGTCTTGGACAGTGACGCATACTGATTTGTCTTGGATAGTGACGCATACTGATTTGTCTTGGATAGTGACGCATACTGATTTGTCTTGGATAGTGACGCATACTGATTTGTCTTGGACAGTGACGCATACTGATTTGTCTTGGATAGTGACGCATACTGATTTGTCTTGGACAGTGACGCATACTGATATTTGTCTTGGATAGTGACCCCTGGTGAGGCCCAGCATTGCTAGTGTCATGGCGTGGCTCATTTCTTGGTTGGTCTAGAGTGGTGCTAGGTCTGTTACAAGCCGTCTTGCTGGATTTCAATCGGTCATTGGGTTCTGACTCATGATAAAAACGGCTGACTTGTTCCGGCCAATGATGACGGGCTCTAAGTGGTTCTGGGGGGTTTGACTGATTCTGATGCACTCTAATTGTCGGTCAGTTCCAGCGATTACCAAGACGGCCTCATACTCTGAAGTGTCCCGAACAGTGCCATCCATGTGAATATGCATCTTTCACCAATTTCAGTCTAGCGACATTGCCATGGGATGGAGAATGATATACGAAGATCATATGGAGTCTATAATCGATTTCCTGCTTGTTCGCCATTGGCCGATCCATCTTGCCACGTGTGGAGAGAAAGCACATATTCGGTGGTCCCTAATACGGAGACCAAACGAGAAAGATAAGCCCGTGCTTGATATCCCTCGCCCCTTTGCAGAGAGACTCGGAATGCACTCTTCACGGCCTCTCCTGTCACTTGCGCCCACAATACTGAAGTGGCCCGCACGGTGATGCTCCAGAGACTTGGTACCTTTTTCTCTGTCTCCATGAGCCTCTGCATTGCCACCTACCCGAATCGAGGACCATCGTTAACAAGCTGTCATATGCGGCACACATTGTCCGTTTGACATTCTCTGCACCAGTCTCGAACTTTCAGGCATGGAGTAGAACTGAAACTTTCAAAGATAAAGGTTCTACGATTACTCAACGCACCGGATTCGGGGCGTTTCCATGTATCACAGCAAAGTGATCAAGGAACGAGATGCCAGAGACGCGTCTGAAGTTCCGCTCAATTACGAGGTGCATGTTATTGTTCATCTGTGAAGTAATAAGATGCAAACCTTACGATCAAGCAGCGACCATGACTCAAGGTCAAGGGGACTTTGATTTTTCTGAGAGCTTATGAAACAGCGATTTGCCATATGTGATATCTGCGTCAAAAATGTGTACACCGAAGCTGCATTGCGGATTTGTTTTGACATTTGGAACCCATTCAAGAAGCAGAAGAGAAGGCGCTGTTGTCACAGTCATGTGTATAGGTCGGAGAAAGACTCCATATGTCCACTGACCGGCAGACGGCGCCCAGTGGCTTGTCAGAAACATCGACATCAACATACCAAGATGATCCGAAGCATGCTGCTCAAAACCAATAAAAAGTGCAGAGCATACCCCGATGCCCAAGTCTTTTGTTGACATATCACATCAGTCCCGGCTCGACGTGGCCGATTAAACCTGAAACTTGACAACTGCAAACCCGAACGACAAACTTGGAAAGCAGCAAACCTGAACACTGATGGACCTGGAGGACTCCAAAAAAACAAGCCAACTGCAAATCTACACAATAAACCTGTACAACTGCAATCAAGACAACTGTACATTCAAAGTTTCAGTTCAAACACCTACAGTGCAGTCACATTCTTCTTCGACACATCATCGTCACTACAAGGCGATAGAATTCATTGGAACGAGGACCCACGGGTGAAATGCCCTGACCAGACCTCGCTGGCCTGCTTAAGCACCCACCTGCGCTTTCAAGACACCTTCAGCATCCCGGATTCATGATAACTAGGGCATCTCATTCCATCATCATGACGAAAAGTGGAGAGACTAGGGAAAATAAGTCGTAAGGGTAGCGAAAGGGAGGGACCAGCAGGAGCTTTCCCGGCACAGAAGTCTTGGAGATCTCCATACCAAAAGTGCACCTCACAACATGACTGAGGCATGAAAAGATGATAAAAGGTGATGAGAGATGATGAAATGTGATGAAAGGTGATGAGAGATGATGAAATATGATGAAATATGATGAAATATGATGAAATATGATGAAATATGATGAAATATGATGAAATATGATGAAATATGATGAAA